>JANTQG010000100.1:0-138690 GCA_032988185.1 Onygenales sp. PD_12
TTCCCAGAGATTATGATAGCATATTGATGCAGTACACAAATAATATGAGATGTAACAGCTAAAGATAACAGTCTCAGTATACTATATTTCAGGTGCCTCCTCTGAATACTAAGTTATCAATTACTACCTCAAAATTCAGTATCCCTTCCTATATCCTCCTTCATCTGGCTATACTTGCACATGAGAACCATCCCAATGAACACTTCTCTATTAGTTATTCCTTTTTAGATGTAAGTTTCTCCTTCCCCATTATAATATTTATATCATTACTCTCTCCATCATCATTAGCCTCATCCTCTACTACATTTTTCTCATTCTACTTCTTCTCTACCTGTAGTTACTCCCTTTCATTTGCATGCTTCACCAGCATGATCTTATGCATTGTCTTTCCTAATAATGATGACTGCTCCCATAAGACAACATGATGACTCACACTGAACTGCTATTTAATCCCTACACTTCCAATTAGAATTAATAGAATGTCTCTGGCCATCAATGCAACAGTTGGATATATTAATTCAATTACCTTCCACACCAATAAGATATTTCCCTCTGGACTAAGACTGTTGTTTAGATACCAATCAAATTCATTGATATGAATAACTAAAGGTGACTGCTGATGTAGTGTAGAAAATAATTGATGAGCCTGAGAAGTTATTAGTACTAAGTAAATTAAGAAAATGAAAGAGGATAAATACCTACCCATGGTTGATTATCAGTAGTTGCAGGTTGATGAGGTAAATACCATTTTTCATAGTATGCCTTTGCATACTATAATGATTGAGCTTTTATCTCTAGCTCCCATTCCTCACCATTATAGGCCAGTAATTATAAATATGGGTTTAGAATTATAGTAGTACAGTAAATCTTCCCCATACTACCATCAGCATCAGTATCTGAATAGTACTCTTTCAGTTTGTTATATGCAACTTTCAGTGTAGTCTCCAAGCTATTCTGAATGGTTGGGATTTCATAGGTTGCCTCAGAAAGCCATTCATCAAGGTGATTGAACAGTATATTATAGATTAAAAATGCATTGTGGATGAGTAATGTGTCTGTATCTGAGAGGGCCTTGATAACCTATCAGAATGAATAAAGCAGGATAATAACATACATAATGAGCTACCATTCATCATTACTCAACTGGAGATAGTAGAGCTTGGAGTTATCCTGGGTCACCACTCAGCAATGAATTAAATCCCTGAGTTATAGTGCATGGATGCACATAAGATATGTTGAGCTTCACTGGATCTTAACATCCTGAATCATTTAGAGCTTAATGTGCTCTAACTGGAGCTTCTGAAAGCTTTTAATTTGTTGGGGAGAACTTGAGAGAGTATTGGCAAGTAGGTGTAACTGATCAAATAATTGAGAGATTAGAAATACTATTAGATTGTTACCATGAACTGTTACATACCTTTAAGAGTGTATAACTAAATAAGATCTCCCCTCTATCACTTGTGTCAATATCATCCTCATGAAATGTCTGTAGGACATTATCATTTATCAACTCAATTTATAGGTCTCTAACTAGTTATTTTACTGCCAGCTGCACAATATGAGCTACACAAGGAAGTTAATACATCTTGGCATCTCAATGAACTCCATCCTCTACATACAGGCATTTCTCCAAGGATGCTACTAATATATTATTATTCACTATATTATCAGCTGTGAGAGTAAAAATATCATCTTCAATCTGTGTATTATGTATACACTGCATTACATATCCTACCATATTGTCATCAGTATGCATACCACTAAGATGCTCAAACCCAATCAATGCCTCTATATACTCCCATTTCTAGATGATATAGTAGCCTTTGACATAGAGAAATGCTAAACCATTTGTGCTTGTTCATGCATTCAAGGCCAGTGCAATCTTCATGTTGGGGATTTAGTCTAGGAGCAGGTCTTTTATCATCATTTCATAGGAGTTATCCAGCTCTTTTTACAGGGCAGTCTATTTTAGGAGGAAGGCCTCAACTTCACTATTACCATACACTAGTAACCACTGGAGATTGGGATTCTGTATGGCATGAAATGCCATGTTTATTGATAGAAAGACATGGAGAAGGAGGATTCAGTAGTTTTCTTTGTTAAATGACAGTGTCTCTACTCACAGTTACTTGCATGCAGGGTTTTGCTGAGATGAAAGGATTATTACCACAGCCTATTACTAAATAAACTAATTTATATTGTACTTATAAATGCTACCTCAATATCCATCTGTTTGTTTGAAGAGACAGTGTTCTAGTACTCCTTACTGATAAAATGTTTCCCCATTCCTGAGGTCCCTATATTACTATACTGAGAGTGTTGAAGGATCTACTTGTATTGAATACAAAGTAAAGCTGGTTCATCATTCTACTAGAATGCCACTTGCTTGAAGGACTTTCAGGATTCAGAGCTCTACTTTGTGCTTCACTGTGGATGGTTCTTGTGAGTGCCACCATGTTAGATCATATTTGCAGTTACTATCTATTTCTACCATTAATTAAATTGAATTTGATACTCATTGTCCTGCTTCCATATAACATAGATCCTCACCTCAACTGTGGTAGTCTCAAGTCCTTCAGGAACTGGGATGGGTGGAATTGGTGTTAGAGTTTATAGAAGAGAAATTAGTGTACTAATCTTATAAAGAGGAGAGCTTGGAGCACTGAAATCCATTATGCTGAGAAATTAAAGGTATTCAAGAAGACAGTATTTCAGGGTGAGAGAAAACACAGCTGACATTTTTTCTTATAGAGGGATGCAGGCTGGGTGTAAGGATCAATTTTTCAGAGAATCAAGGATAAACTCACTGTATGGGCAGTAGGAGGTGAGATCTACATACTACATGGTAATTATCATTGCAACCCCACATCTGAAAATTAGGAGACCTACACAAATGAATACCTCTGATGTACTGATCTTGAAAATAAGGTACTAAGGAGATATGAAGCTACCAGGCAGTGGAATTTCAGCATCATACTATAGACATTGAGAATGGGTATAGAATCATTACTAAAATTTATTATCATAATTTTTTTCCCTTATTTCCTGGGATGCTGATAGTCAAATGTATCTCTCTTAGAAATTCCTGCTTGAATCCCATTTAATTTCCTGAATGAGATTTTACTGGGTTGAAATACTATGTGTTTGATCTTATTAATTAGTTAGGTGGAGTTTGAATCCAGCCAGCCCACCTAATTAATAGTCATGATAAATTAATAGACTAATGATGTGATTCATTGATAAAGCCCATAAGGAAATTTCATGTAAAGACAGCTGCAGAATCACCCTGATCTGATAGCAACTGCATGAGACATTTTTACAGCTGTGGCAAGTCTGACAATCAAATTAAGCTACAGCATACATAATGGATGTATGAGATGACTTTTAAATTCATGGCAGGCTGTTTACCTATCTTCCAGTAGGACATGAAGTAGCTTTACTGAGACAATTATTCTTCAATAGCTTATAGCTGACTGCAACTCTTTCTATGCTAGCATATTCTTCTAGGAGCTTAGGCAGGAAAATGTGATGGTACTACATGTGTTGATACAAAAGAGAGTAATTAAGCAAACATAATAATCCAAGATAATAGATTTCACAGGATTCTACTCAGTCATACTACCTTTAGAAATGGCTTGTAGTACTCATCTTCAGATGGATTGAGCATCTCCTCTATCTCTAATCAACTTTCTTTAATATTTATTCAGACTTCATGTATCAAATTTATTCCATCAGTGTTCTGCTGCTCTATATGATAATTCCCCTAATCCCCTTTAGCTGATATGCTAATAGATGGTGTATTTCCTGGCAATTATTAATTGAAGTATCATATGCTTTAGCTGGGTAATCTGCTGTGTTTAAATCCAAGAGATCAACACAGATTGAAAGCCCCTACACACAATTATTTAGAACAGAAGATAATCTTGATATGAGGAATAAGTATGTGTGTAATATCATCAATCATGTGTATATGCAGAAATGTATAGGAGAGTACAAGTAGAATATATAACTTTATCTTATATCTTTAAGATAGATTTCATGCATTTTAATTATCAAATAAAGCTGCCTGATCATTATGCACCAACTAAATTTTTTTGTGTAAAAAATGGATAGAGTGTCATACATAAACTGGAGGAGATTACATCTTTAAAAATGAATGAAAAGTTGCACATGCAATATAATTATATATAGGGCTATGTAGTAGACAAACTGAAATTATATGTTCCATGTCACAGGGTGTAGGTTAAATTGTCTGTGGGGGATGCTCCTTCATGTATAGAGATGATATTCTCCTATAAGTAATAAAATAGTGTAACAGTCCTCTCATAATAATAATCTAATGAGTAATATATGGTGAAAATGCATCCAATGCATTTCATGGAGAAGATCCTAGAAGGTAGCTTATATCAAGACTATTATGTAGTGAATTTGTTGTACCTTTTTTCAAGTTTGATGAAAGCTCTGGCAATGAATTATAGCTGAGTAGGAGGAGGAGGAAGGAGGTATGAAATATATATGTTAATGTGGTAGACATGGTGACACTATGTGCCTGTGAAGAAAATATATATATATTTGGTTACTAACTATGCACACACCACCCATGTCAGGAGTCATAGGTGTGGCACAGCTATATGCCTGCAGGGAAAAATATATATATAATTGATTGTCAACTATGCATGCACCACCCATGCCAGGAGTAGTAGACATGGCACAGCTATATGCCTGCAGAGAAAAATATATATATAATTAGTTGCTAACTATATGTGCACCACTCATGCTAGGAGTGGTAGATGTGGCACAGCTATATGCCTATAAAGAAAAATATACATATAATTGATTGCCAACTATGCATGCACCACATGTGGCATGGCTATGTGCCCAGGGAAATATATATAGATTTAGTGGCAGACTATACATACACCATGCATATCAACAATGGGAAGGTGGAAAGGAAGACAGCTGAGAAATGCAGGCATTACTGAAAACATCTATACTACTAAAAATCTAATCTAATATCCAGTTAATAAATTGGCAATGCTTTTGCAGCTAATAGAAAAAATATTGTAAGTCAATAATTACAATTCTCTTTGAACCAGGAAGATGCCACCTCAGTATGAAGATATTAAATCACACAGATATAGCTTTTGCACTTCTCAATGATTCAGGACATTGACTAATTGATGAAGATTATGGCCATGATGCTATTAGTAAAAATCCATAAGAGGCCTATTACTGAATCTTATTACTAAAATTCTTAGAATGTAAATGAACTTCATTCTATACCAAACTTTCCCTATCTAATACTAATTCCTACTGAATAGACTTTATAAGCTCTCATTTCACATAAAAACTCTGCATCACCCTACTCTGAATAATCCTCCCACTCTAACTCCTCACCCTCATTGCTCAACACCTCTCCCTCCACCTCAAAATCACCCTCTAACACCTTTTCCAGCCAAGAAATTACTTCTAATAGCCTTCTATCTTTCTTATCTAAAGTCTCCCAGAACTCATTCAATTTCTTTGCAGCTACTTCCTCACTAGCATCAGCAGCCATGAGTATTACTTTTCCATGCTTGAGAATCTTTGCATTATGAGAGGCCAATAACATCTGTACCTGGGCACAGAAATGTTGGAGGGCCATGTTGATGATCTTATTATTAAAGGGAGGAAAGATATCAATCTATTAACAGTCAGTATTAATTAATAATTATAGTTGTAAGTTGAAGTAACTAACTCTTCTCTTTTTAGAACTGGTCTCAGATTATAATGCATGTAGTTGCTGTATAATCTCCTCTTCCTCTGCCTCCTCCTCAAGCACACACTTCTTTGCAATTTAGGCCTAATGATATTCTAAGGACTTCTTTTGATTAAAATACTTCTGAGCAACACACTCAGCCTCTACCTTCTTCATAACAGATTGATCAGCTAGTAATATTATTTCCCTGTACTTAGTATCAGCATCTTTACTGTTAGGACTATTATAAAAACTTGTTACCATTTAACTGATCCCCACAGACACTTTACTACATCAAAATGTGCCTTATGATTAGCCTCTTGGACTTTCTCCATAATAGCCTCATTGCCAGTCTTTATATGCTTGATCTCTCTAGTGCACTTGGTCTTAGAGCATTGTGAGTACTCTTTTATCAGCAATTAGGGGCTGGACATTGTGTGTTCTATGGTGACTCTAGATGTTAATATCTCTTATATGGTGCAATGAATGTTAGAATGATGGTATACTAAGATTAATGAGAGTAATTATAAAACATGTTTATATAGTAATAGATCTAGGTAATGGGTTTGGATTATTCCCCCTGGCAACACCCAAAATGGAAATTATTTTGATCACAACCAGTAATGTGTCATATTTACCTCTCTTCCTCTCCTCTTCCCCTCCTCATTTTTCTCTCCTCTTCTCTTCTCTTTTGTAGTCTCTAAAATCTCTATCTCTGACTCCCCCTTCATCCCAACCATCTCTATCTAGCAGTATGTCTAGGTATGTGTCTCCAGTCTTTTTCCCCTAGAAACTGATGCATGAACTAATATGTGGGTTTATTTTCAGCTACTACCTGATCAACCATAAGTGCTCCCCTGGGATCCACAAGAAACATAACAAGGCCTTCACAGTGAAGAAGTATTGCAAGGACCACAAGGAGTGAGCTGATAATTGAAAGGTATAGCTTAAAGTAGATGGTGGGTGCAGAGCTAGAGACTATACTGGTATTAAGCCTGAGCTGCAGCCATCAACTGGTCTATCAGGTAAGATACTATTCAGAATAATATTGATGATTTACTAACAGCTAGATTAGTTGAAGAGAAGGAGATTATATTTTAGCAGACAAGTATGCACCTGGTTTTGGGAATAAAGCCATTTAGTTGGCTTGTGAGGGAGATAATTCAGGATTTACCCAAGATAGGTAGGAAAAATCTGGGTGATGAATACTATGTCCAGGCTGAGGCCATTAATTGTCTGCACCTCATTAGTGAGGAGACACTGGTGATACTCTTTAAATGTAGGTAATGAGATAATGTAACAGTCTATTAATAATATGATGCTGATAGTACTCCAGGTGTGAATCTCTGCCTGGCCCATTACTGAAAGAAGACCCTTCAAGTTGATGATATGCAGCTTGTTCTGTTGATTTTGAGAGGGGTGAGCTGTCCATACTTTGAAGGTGTGAAGCTGGAGGTAGCTGTGGGAGAGAATAAGGAACAGGGAGTGAAGACCAAAGGCTATGGCATGAAGATATGGGTAGTGGGGTGTGGGTTGGATGACTTTGATGTGGATACATTAAATGATGAGGACTGGGTTGATAGTGAGGAGAAGGAGGATACTGTGAGTAAGGAAGATGAAGATAGAGACATGGAGCTTGATCTAGCAGACCTGATCTTAATCCTAAAGAATGGGGAGGAAGACTGTGTGGTGAAGTCTGTGGTTAAGGGGCCTGTGTCAAAGGAACATGGGGTTATGGAGCTTGTGGTAGAGAGGGATGTGCTGTGTGGGGCTAAAAAGTGTGGGATTTCAGAGCCTGTAGTTGACAAGCCTGAGGAAAGTGTGGTTGAGGAGCATGGAGAGTGGTCTAAGAGCCTGTAGTAGCTCTGAATACTGAGGAGTAGATATATAGTAGGAATGATATGATGATATGGAGTAAGTATTAGCTTGATATTATAATGAGTGGAAAATTAATATAGTAGAAAAAATGTAATGAGAAATGATAATGATTCATATGAAATTTTTCATGATAATTTCTAACTGTGTATGATTTATTATTACATCTAGGATTTCTCTTCCCATCTCATTCCATCCCATCTATTTATGGGACAGAATGGGACAGGACACAGGAGAACTATTTATATAATGAGACAGGACATGGGATTTTAATTTGATTATGGAATGGGACATGAGAGCACACATTTTAGTATGAGATAGAACAGGATTAATATCTACAGGATAAATATATAGAGATAGTTTCTCATCCTGTCCCATTTCATCCTAGTAGCAGCTTTACCTCTGATACTGAGAGGCTGTTATACAAGTTTATTGTACTATATTCAGACTACCTTTTACCTGTAGAGTAATCACCCAAGGCTCTTCCATACAAATTTCCCCATATATTTCTCAGAAATCACCCACTTTTCTACCCCCCCTGAAAAGTACTTTTCTCTTTCTGTTTTTCATGTTTTTCCAAGATTACCTACAGTTCTTTCCCTAAAAAGGGTATAGTACATATACATTCATTGTATTAGCATGCATCTTCTGATCACTTTTATCCTAAAAGAGTATAGTATCTTTCTTACTTTCTACACTTTTTTACAGACTCATCCTCTTGAAAGATTTATTTCATCTAATAATAGTTGTTGACATCAGCAGCTCTCATGTCTAAAGAACCATAAAATGACCTTTCACATTCAGATAGTAGAACTTACTCATTAGATTATTAAGTATTTTAACTCTAACTTCTCTCATTATAATTCCTTGTAGAACACTACAATCACAAGAGTAATATTTATGACTGAGTGAACTACCCACTCAAACCCCCCATCTAAGTCCAGGCAGGCATTCATAGAACTATAAGGGTATACACACTCACAAGCCAATTCACATAGAAGTTCCAAGAATGCTCAGGTAGTCTCACTAATACTATCAGACTAGCTCATTAATTACTCATTACTTAATCAAGCAGTTCTTGAGTTTTATAATCACACAGACTGCTTCAAGTAGAGCCACACATTCACCCACTGAGAAGAAGCATTCTTTAAGACTTTACTAATAAGATAGATATATCTCCCACTAGATTTAAAGTTACACTTAGAGAGTAACATCTCACCTCATTTAGCTCAACCATTCTTATAAATTAACCTAGTATCAAGTAATATATTATTTCACAGAGCATCAGAGCCAACACTCATAAAGTCTTCAGAAACTCTAAATATAACTCTAACTAATAAAGAGTAACTCTTATAGCTACCATCTATTGAACAGCTAGATAATATATTAAATATGAATAGCATTCCAGCCACTGTAGGCACTGGTAAATCCACTGACAATATAGATTTCACCCTATATCAGATGTAAATCCTACAGGAATTACTCTCTCATGTCAGGGTCATCATTACTCAGCTGGTATCAGCCCAGCTACCAGTATAGCCTCTACCTGTACTATTAATCTTAACTACTCCATGGAAACCCCAGAACATCAGTTTTTTCTACCCCAATACACCAACATTATGAGGCTATGATGATGTTATTAATAAGGAAGGTAAGATATATTATCAGAACATTCATGCATTCACTAATTAGCTTAAGGTTACCACTCTAACTAGGGATGCAGCAAGAATCCAACAGAACTTGAATTTATGCCTCAAGAGAGAAGTAGAATTCTGGTGGAACTAGGAGCTTAATAACATTACTCATATAGATCTTATTATAACTGATAATGAAGTAAAAGAGTAAATTAAAATTCTCTAATGATAATTCTACATTAAGAGTAGTTAAGTACTATAAAAACTCAATAAGATAAAATACTCACTTCAGAATCTCCATAATGAGCACAGTCTAACCTCCTATATTCTGAATGTATCTTCAGCTGCTAAACACTGCAGTTAAGAAGACACTGAGTATGCCTAGGTCCTACATGTGTGGAACAACCTGGATGTTGCCTTGCAAGCTATTATTAATAAGCTAGAAGAGGATATAATCATTGAAGAATTTACTAAGATTATTTGCTGCAAGTAAATCAACTGAATAGATCAATTCACAAGTAATGATCAATATATAAACAGTATATATAATCAGTGTGGATCTTATCATAGTAACTTTACCCCTCAGAGTAATTATTGTGGGTGTGGTAGAGGATTATATCCCTGCTAGTTTGAATAGCCTACTTACTAATACCAGCCCAGATACCAGGTATAGGACTATGCTAATAGATAGTACTGTGACTACAGTGAGAATAACAATCAATATAATAGTAATAACAACTAATATGACAGCTATTATAACCAGCACAATAAAAACTATCAAGGTAAAGCTCAGTAAGATCATTCTAAACTGCCAGCTCTGAAGCAACAGCTTCAGCTATCAGCATCTAAGGGTACCTCTAATACTAACCTACCTGACAGGCAACCATGAAATCAGCAGCCACACAAATAAGTAGCATTCCATACTGACCCCAAGAAATCAGAGGAGTCCACAGAAGATCTATATGGTTAGGAGGCAGAGTTTGACTCTTACTATAATAATATGAAAATGCTTATAGATGATCTATAGGAGCAACTATATAATAATAGTGTATATGACCTAGAGGTAGATACATTTCATGTAAACTCTATAACAGCCACCTATTATAAATGTAGTGAAGCATTTAATTCACATAACAATCTATATAAGTATCTAAAGACTTGCATGGCAACTCCACAGGCCTTCCATGCAAACTCTAACTTTATACTACAGGTAATAGTATCTTAACAACCAGCTAATCTAGATACACCATATAGATATGCATTCTACAACTAGAAGTATACTATTATCATGGCATTCTATCAAGATGCCTTCAAGCCATTGCTAATATGTGTAGACTCAGGCTGCATAATGACTCTTATAAGTAAGAAGTTCCTAGAACAGCAGTATAATAAGATACTACATTTATTATACTTCTAAATACCAGTTAGAGGCATTAGAGATTCCATAAAGTTCTTAGAGATGATTATACTTCCACTCACACTGTCAGCAGTTCTGCCAGATGAGAAACATACATCAGTACTTACTCAGATCTCAGTGGAAGCACATGTCATCAATGACCTCTGTGTCAACCTGCTGCTTGATATAAATAATATAGCACTAAAGAGCATCATCATAGATCTAAATAAGAGGATGCTACAAATAAAGTTATATGAGAATGTAAAAGCTAAGATTTCAGTGACATTAAGAAAAGACCATTAAGTTATCAGACTAGTATATTTAGATGCTAAAGTCATCATTTCATTCAGATTAGAGGTGAAAATTCCCCTCAGATGCTACCTTAGTAAAGAGAAATATCTATCTACAGATAGGGACTATATCTTCAACTCTGTCATACTGCCACTCCAGGCATATATGTAAATTATGGACTATAATCTCCTATTCACCTATATTATCAACAATATAAATAGATAGGTCATAATCTCATAGAGATCTCACATCAGTACTCTGAGAGAATATAATATTACTAGCACATACTTGGTTAACCCTACAGCAGAATTATTAGCTCTTAGTCTACCTAAGGAATAGCTCTAGTATAAGCTAAATGATAATCTAAATATACTAGAGTTACTAAAGGAATCTCTACATGCCATCAACATTAATCCCATCAGGGTAGAAGTAAAACTACCTAATAGTATAATAATTTATGGTAACAAGAAGACTGCAAAATACTTCACACAGATTTGCATTGAATTCCCTGAAATCTGGGAAGATCACAGCAATGCTATAAATCTGCTAAAGAATGAGTAAATGTAAATTCCCCTCTTACCACTGAAGAATCACAAGCTTCAGACCCAAGTAAAGATATATCCTCTAGGCTAGAAAGACCATGAGGTTATAAATAAACTCTTCAACAAATTACATACTCAAGGGCACATGGAATGAGCAACAAACTATACCCCCTCTAGATATCTAATATTTATAATTTAGAAGGAAGTAAATAGTGTACAGAAAGACTACCCTGTCATTAACATCTAGAAACTGAATAAGATAGTTGAGCCTAATGTATATTCAATGACACAGCAGGTAGAGGTTATTAACTTCATGAAAGAATACTATTACATCACTGTTCTTAACTGCACAAGCTTCTTCTATCAATGGAGAGTCTATCATGACCACTAACAACACTTATCAGTTGTATTATACTATAAACAAGAGATTCTCTTAGTTACTATAATGAGATATATAAACTCACCAGCATATATACAGTGCAAAATTGACCTCTTCCTAAAGAAGTTTAAGAAGTTTGTCTACTGTTATATTGATAATCTGATCACTGTAAGTATCATTATGAAGAAATATAATAAATACCTAAGAAAAATCTTCAGTTTATTTCATAATAAGAATATTATCATCAACTCAAAGAAAGTATTTATTAGCTTCCCCTTAGTTAGACTGCTAAAACATAAGGTCTCATCTTTAGGCCTCATACTGACAGAGGATTGTATTGCCATACTGGTAAGAATCATATTCCTTAAGAATCTAAAGGACTTAGAGACTTACCTTGGCATGACAGAATAGCTGAGGAACTACATGCCCTTTTATACTTATCATATAGAGCCTCTATAGGTGTATAAGATAATGCTCCTTAAGAACACACTAGTGAAAGAGAGGCTATAAACCCAATTCTCCACCTAAACACCCCTTGGAAAGCTCACAGAAAAAGAGGAGAAGACATTCAATAATATATAAGTAGTATTTATTAAGAGTCTGTTTCTAGTATATTATGATAGCATGTAATACCTCTTCTTCAATGTTAATACTTCTAAATAGAGAGGCTTTGAGGTGATGATATTCTATGTAAAATTAGAATGAGCACTACTCAAAAACATACAGTATGAAAAGATCTCAGACTTTAAGACTCTATCTCCATTAACTATAATGAAGCTCATTATGTTCCTCTCTAAGATTCTTATATCAGTAGAAACTAGATACTAGTGAAGTGGGGACAGGGTATGTGCATCAGGTGGCACTGAACAGGGCAGTGGCAAACACAAGAAAAGAATTGATATTAATGTTGAAGTAGAGGAATGTATTGGCAATTTATAGTACAAAACAACATAGTAATAGAATGATAAGGCAACACACAAAAGAAATAAAAAATCTATCTCAAAGAAGCATACACATGCATGAGAAATCTATGAATGAACAGATGATGTCTCACAATGAAAGGGAAAATATCTATCTTCATGGCTATGCTCAGCAGTAAAAAGCCTCAGTGAAAAATTGATCTGACTCAACAGTAGATCCTCACCACATATCTTCCCTCCCCCTAATTCACTGACCCAGTAAATAAAAGAATGGCTTAGTTTTACAGTGAGAGTAACAGATCTAAATATATTGTCTTGAAATTGATCTGCTCTGCAGTGAGAGCAGTAGCCCTAAATATGTTGTCCTGAAATTAATCTGACTATGTAGTCTTAAAGTCAGCCAACAAGTAGTCATGCACTGTGTGTTGGATTGTCTATTTACAAGAAAGCAGCTGTATTGAGGCAAGGAGGCAGCCTAGAAATGAATGGGCAAGTTAGTAATGATAAAGCCTCTTCTGGGCTGCAATAAATGTAGCTAGCATTTTTAGATAGAGACTCAGGTAGGATAGTTCATTAATAGCTTGAATTATAGAATTATGGGGTAGCAGCCCTCATGACTAGAGATAAAGACAGAAGCTAGAACAGAATCAGCAAGAGATTTCTGAATGAGAGGAGAGCAGAGCACAGCCCTAGAACATGTAAATTACTGGGCAGAAGTAAGGCCCAGAGAAATGAATGAGCAGGTTGATAATAAAGGAAGAGTATACCTTAGATAGGTAGAACAGTCTATAAGCACATAACTTTATGCTAATGATCTTATATGTGATAAGACCTACAGTCCCACCATAAGGGAAAGAAAAGATGTGCTCTAGATAGGCAGGGCAGCCAGCAATAAGTAGCAAATAAAGATTGAGGCAAGCAGCACAGACAATGAAGATGAAGGAACACAAGGAAATAAAGAGTAAAGAAGGAAAATACAGCAGATAGGATTAAAAGTAGAAGGCACAGAACAAGATATATACAGGCAAGTGAGTATAGAAAGAAAAGTAAAAATAGTGAGGAAAATAAACACAGAGCAGCAGCACACTAAGCATAGAAAAATAAAAAGAAAAATAAGGAAAATATGGAGGAAACACAGCACAGAGATGGGCAGAGAGGGTAGAAACTAAAACCACAAGAAAACAGACTGGGCAATACAATGAGAAAAATAAATATGTGCTAGTAGTAGTAAGAGCAGCAACTATAGTAGAACAGCAGGCTCTGATTGACTAAAATATTTCTCAGCTCTGAGGTAGGAAATTATGATTGGCTGAATCAGCTAACTAACATCTATCTCCTTATAATTATGGACTGGGATCCTGATAGCATCTTCTTCTGCAGCTACACAGTCACTAATAATAGAATCAAGTGGAATATTATTATAATAATAGTAAAAGAAACTCTGCTGATTAAACAGCTATTTCTTAGTATTCATCATAATTGTGAAGGTATGAACTGCAGCCCCCACAGCTCTCTTACACCAGGCTAGAATGTAATTCTTAGCTAGCCAATTAGATATCAAATTAAAAAGAATTTGCTGCTCTCTTCAGATTAAAGAATCATCTCATTACCAACATCCAACTAAAGCTTCAGAAAGTGCATCAAGACCTGTCACAGCTATAGTAGTAGGAAAGTAATAAGAAATGCTACTATACAGAATAGGCAGGCTAGAGAGTGTCATAAGTCCATAAATGAGGTCTTAATTTACCTGTAAGAGCTACTCTCATGTATTACTCTCTAGAACTTTCAAAGACTTGCTGTCTTCCTGAATTCCAATAAATCATGAAAGTATTATTCTCTACTCAATCATAACTGGGCCAGTACTCCCATGGGGAATGTGCAGTATAATGATTCATGCATCTTCCTATTTATAAGAAATGATCTTCTAGTTAGTTTTGAAATTCTATAAATCTTAATCAGTAAATATCTATAGAGAGACATTCTGAATGATTCTATCATTTAGAAACCCCCTTCCATAAAGTCAGCAATTTCACTTAGAGATACAGTGATGCATGCCAGGGATCACAGTCATACAGTTTGTATGATTCTTATTTATTATGCTGATGAACTCTTAGATCATGTTCATACTATAATTCTCCTTAGTGAGACACTGAATGTTGATATTAATATGCTGGAAAAATGTGCTATCCTTCTTTCTGACAAACTTGATGTAATAAGGGTAGAAGATGAGTCTTATCTGGTGATCTAGGCAAAAAGCAACATATCAGGCATAATAAACTAGGTCCTGGCAAATTATCTACTGAATGATTTCATGAAGCATTGTATAGAGTCACCCCAGTAACTTCTAATCCTTTCACTAATGAAATAAGTATATATCTCATTCATGTGCTATCATCTTTCTGAGTATATTATATGCAACAGACATATTTCCCACAGCTATCTCTATTCAGAGTCAGAAGAAAATTGGAAGAGATAAAGAGCTATCTGCATTCCAGCCATTTAGTGCAAGGTTCATATTTATGCCTCTCAGGCTGAGATTCTTCAACATGCTCACCCAGTTTAGCAGAGTAATGAAAGAGAGGGTAGCATGCTTTATATGATATATCTGAAGAAGATTCTCTAGGCAGGCAGAGCAACACTCTTTGCAAAAATAATGAAAAGTGCTATTAGCAGTGTGGATCTAGCTAAGATTTCTGCAGCTATTAATAACAATTTTGAGTCTGAATGTTAAAGCCATCTAGTCTAAACCCTGAGTTAGCAAACTGATTTTCCCTTCAAGATTGATGACATAGTGATAGTATAAAGGAAAAGAGGATGATAGCTTTATAAGCTAATTCAGAAGCTTGATAAGCTAACTATCATTCAGCTCCTTTACATTATTGAGCTGAGCTTTTAAGGCAGGCTTGACATTCTAATGACATGCACATTTATAATGATTAGTCTCCTAACACTTTTTAATAGCTTCAGTAATGTCAGGATTCTTCTTATTAGCACCTTAATTCTCAAGCTCTGCCATTTCTTCTGATGACAGGCTGATGAAATGGGAGAGGCTGACATTGAATAGAAAGGTAGCTATTAATGAAATTAATTGGCTAGAGACATGTTGTGAGTGAGGAGTAGGTGAAACAGAGCCAGGGTTTTGAGAAATACTAGATAAGAAAGTAGAAGGAGATATAAGAACTGATCCAGAATGGTAGTAATTATTCTGAGGAGGGTAAGAAGAAGGTAGAGGTGTTTAGCCAGTCATATGAAAATTATATGGTGAAGCTGGAGGAGGCTGATGCTGAAGATTTTAAGAGAGTAAAAATAAGAAGATTAGTAAATAAAAGTTAGTAGGTACAGGAAGAGATAGTGAGATATCTACAGCAAGAATTCTATTAGAATCAACATAAAGCTCAGTAGTATGAATAGCTTCTATATTCAACTTAGAATCAATAAAATCTAGTCTTGAGGCATTCTCAAGGTCTAAAAGCATCAGTTTCTTATGAAGCTTTTTACCCTTCCCAGAATTTTAAGACAATTAAATCTACATTGCCTGGTTAATTTTCCTCACCACAGATAAATAGTTATAATTTCTTGTGAAAGTTACTACACATCTACACTATTTATCCTTCTTCAATATTAGCTAGAATTTATCAGTAATGACCTTCCCCTAGCATTCCACACAAGTTTTATACCCTTCTGAAGTGTGATTTTAGTGAACCCTGACTGTCTCTACCATGTAATAGATCTCCACTGTCTGATAGCAAAAGTCAGCTTCAAACACTACTGTCTATTAGGCTCTATCCTTCTTCATTCATTCAAAATATGCAGTGACCTCCTCCTCTCTATTTTCATGCCTGCTCATGATCAGATTGACAATTTCATACTGAACCTAGTAGTGTAGAGCTGCATGCCTGTTAAGGGTATCAATATACTTCTAAATCTCTCTGGTGGTTAATAACTTTTTCTTCCCATACTCAATCAAGACAAGGGAGTTAGTGAGCTTCAGGGCCAGGACATGCAGATTTTGGTGATTCAACATTTTGCAGGAAGAAAGCAAGAGAAATTATAGATATAGCACTGTCATGTGTTGGTGTAGATTGGTTCAAAAGCAAGACTGAGATATCTGTGATAATGATGAGAGAAAAGTGGAGGAAAATGTAAGATAGAGCACACTCTTATGATTTTTCAAATACAAGATGTAAAGGTGGCCACAGCTGGCAAAATAAGAGAACAAGAAAGACATACCACCATTTTGATGGCTATAAAATAAAAAAAACAAAGAAAACTGCAAAGAAATGTGAAGATGCTCTCTCCTCCACCCATATCTTCTTTCTTCTCACTACTATTCTCCACTGGATCTACATTATCCAACACTACCAGCATTTAATCATTGTAAAGGTAAAATTTCTTTATCCAGTTACCTGCAGTGGTGTTATGGAACAGTATGCTATTTAGCTCTTCAAAGTAGTAAGTGTCTTTCTCATGGTTTGCCTCCTGCACACAATATAGACCCAACCATTGGAAGTTAAGTTTAATGGAATAGGACATTTCTATTTTGATGTCATGCAGAAGGACAAGATCTCCCACCTAAACTAAATTGTATACTAATTACTTGATTTCATCAAATAGATCCTAATTTTTCTCTTATGTGCACTGCAGATGAAAGGCTGCCTCCTCCAGATCCTCATCCCATCTCTCTAACTATCAAATCCATATGTATATCAAGTTGGCATGAGAGTAAACAGTGTGCTATGAAAGTATTTGCCACATCAGTATCTCAAGCTCAACAGGAAGAATAGCATTATAGCTATATTATAAATGGAATGGTATCTCACCTGTTGACTATCAAATAGAGACACAATCTGCCTACAATGCTAAATGGAAATGATTAATCTAATTCCTTCCATCTACAGCAAGCTTCACCAGCACATCTGAAATAAGGTAGTAGTCACATTCAATCATGCCATTTACTTTTGCATTGTACAGTAAAATTATTATTTACTTGACATAATACTTGACAGTAAGAATTCTAATTCACTTCTGATTTTCTGGCTCACTATCACACATTATTTCCTGGAAATAATCATGTTAGCATATGATATCTTCATAAATGAACTAGGCCATATGTTTAGCTTTAGCATGAGTGAGGGGCTGGCCTTCAACCTAGCTAGTGAGGTCATTTTGAGTAATAACTGCACACAATTTCCCCCAGTTCTTTGGAAACTTGATGACATCAATACACCACTTATCCTACAGATAGTTATAATGAGTTGGATATAGTAGCTTTTTAAGGTAGTTGCTTTTCCAGAACTGGCACTCATAGCATCTCTTGTAATATGCCTTGACATTAGTGAACAGACCTTCCCACTAATATTACTGAGAGATCTTATGGTTAGTTGCCTTGCAGCCTTTATAGTCTAACTTGTCATGCATCTGAGTAATGATTTCCTTCCACTCATCTGAATTGTCCACTACACACCTCAGTGGAATCCCTTTGCCTGACTGGTGAAATAAATGTTGCTCATACACAACATAGTTTAGTGCATACTTGTGCTATTTTGGGAAAACCTTGTGAGGAATATCATTGAGTCACTTCAAGATTGTAAGATATTTAGCAATTAATTTACTGTGATTAAAATAGGATGGTGAAAGAATGCAGGATTCTTTGCTGTTAGCATTATTAGGAACATTGAAGTTAGAGATAGTGGTAGAAGCCATGCTAATGTAATTGAGCTCTACCTCAATGAATTTATTAATATTCTGATCCTTAGATATCTTATTATTAGTAAATGGTCATCAAGAAAGACCATCAGCAGTGCTATAAATCTACTCAGAAATATAATGAACATCAAAATTGAACATTTAAATCCAGGTGAGCCAGTTAGTTACTAGAGCATCAGGAAGATCAGTAGCTATTTGATTGAGCTAGATGATTAAGATTTTCATATCAGTTTTGAAAATAAAGTGAACATCATACAGGTAATATTAGTATTTCTTCAACATTTTGAGGATAACTCAGCATTCTTATTTTCCTGTGTCATATTTCACCTCTGCTGAGCTCTAAATTCTACTCTCATATTAGTAGGGATGAAGCTTCCTGTTTTCAACATCTTACTAGCTCAGTGTTCCTCCCCAGTCATGTTTGCTGGCATTAGTTGCAACCATAATATCTCTGGCACCTTTAGAATAATCAATACAGTGCAGAGCAGGGGCAGTTGTCAGTGCTGTCTTCAGGACTAATATTATATTTGATTGCTTGGGTCCCCAGAGGAAAAAGGTATTTTTCTTGAACAGTGAATAGATTGAGTTGAAAATAAGGGTAAAGTTCAGAATTCAGATGCAATAATATATATAAATACTGATGAAAGCATGAGCTTCAGAGATCTCAGTTAGTTCAGGCCATTTAATGATTTTAACAATTTTGATGGCCTCAGGGCAGTGCCTATCAGCATTAATAATATATCCAATGAGAATCATGCTGGAGCAGCTGAACTCAGATTTTACAACCTAGATGCATGTGTTTGAGAGCTTGATGCTGACCAGAGTCTAATCTAAATTTTAAAGATGCTCTAAAATAAACTGGCAAATTCCTGATATGACCTCCTTATTATTATACTGAGATTATGGATCTTTCACACCAACATCATCCATGAAATTATCTGCCTGATGGGGAATGTTTGAATGGAGAATGTGAGCTATGACTTGGCAGAAGATGATAATAGAATTTATAGCACCCTACAGCAATATTATCTGGTGAAGAAGGCTGATTGAGATTTGAAAGGTAGTCATATTATAGCTATTCTTATGCAAAGTGATCTGATTGTATCTGAAAAAGAAATTCATCATGCTAATGATGACTTGCCCAGTAAAATCTTCTGCAAAAGCATCAGCACTGAGAGAGATATAGGCATTCTGAACTGTAATAGCATTTATATCCATGCAGGCATTGATGATTTAGTATTTCCCAGACTCCTTCTTCTTGATGAGGAATCATTTATTCCAATATGAACTATAACAATATTTAAAGATGTTAGAATCAACTTGCTTACAAAGCATTTCTATAACTATTAGTAGTAATTTTTGAGGAATAGAAAATCTAGGGGCCTATCATGCTTCATACTCAATAGTATGAATCTTAATTAGTAGAGAGACTTCCTCAGCTAGTTTTCTATAATTACTGAAGCTTCATACTAATACTTTCTGCTGCCTGAGTAAGATCTCAATCAGTAGCTCATATTCCTAGGGTGTCAAAATTGATTCAATTCAAAGCTTTTCTATTCTGTTGGGTGTGAGGTGAGAGCCATGTAGATAATTCAAGAAATGAGGTGTGATTAGGTGGTCATAAGGTAAAGGTAGATCTTTTACAGATTTGATGTTATCTTAATATCATTTCTAATGAATCTTTCTCTATCAATCTGTCCTATCAGGTATTTCTCCATCTATCATTAGTGTATTGAGAGGCTGAATCTTATCTACTTTTTACTTGTATAATGTAATGATAATTAGGTGATAAGATTAAGGAGAAGGCTCAGCTGAATCATAGAGAGGAAGATTGTGCAGTTAAATGCCATGAACTCAATAAATTTTAGAGACAGGATACTACAAGAAAGGAAATATAGCACATAAAGATAACTGAAAGTATTATTATAGAATAGCAGGAATACACAGTAGAGATTTCTGAGGCAATTAAATGATAACCTCTAATTGACTGGAAGTATTTATTAGCTCTAGGCTGGAAGATTGTGATTGACTGGATTCCCTCTCATTACTCTTATATAGTAGAATTTCTATCCTGCTATCTACTATACTGATGCTGCTGACTCTGACTTCATCTCTTTACTTACTACTACTATTATAAAGATCAGTTGAACTCAGCACCTCTAGTTTAAAGACTGATGCTTGCTGTGAAGATCATTTAACTGCCTATCATCATAATCTTCTAAAGAATAGTTGAGGAAGGAGACCTGGTTAGTTTCATCATCTGGGTTGAAAACTATGATAGTGATGCTACCCACATTATCTATTTATTATACTAACTGAGTCACATTTTCATAGGAGTGGCCTAGAATGCACTCATGGGAATTATACTCTAAGATGAAGAAGATTTGAGGTATAGATATAGATCTAACATGAACTAAAATGTTCTTATAGATTCCAATGATGCCACTATGCTGATCATCAGTGCTGAGGATTAGCTTGAGAGTGTCTTTCTGAATGATCAGGCTGAGACTCAAGATAGTACTTTTCACCATGCAGTTAATCTCTACCCTACTATTAAATATAGCTTTGATCTGACTCTTTCTAATCCTGACAGAAAACTTGATATAGTCAATGGACATCAGGTTTCACTAAGGATCATATTCTGAGACATAGTAGGAGGGCTGAACAAAGGAAACTCTAATAGATTCTTTCTCAATCATATACTATTAAACTTTAGCTAGAAGATTCTAGAAGAATGTCTGCTGCAGCTGGGCAGAGTAGGCTATAATATCCTTAAGCTGAATTCTAATGATCTCTTGACACATGATTTTCTCAAAGACTATCTGAGTTATAGTGGTATGATTCTCCTTGTCTCTCATTTCAGTAGATAGTTTCAGCTCTTTAGGCTTTTTAGAATAGTAGAGGATGATTTTCTTCTAGATTTCAGATGCTTTAGTCATCTTAGTATCAGATACAGCTTCATTGATCAGCTGAGTCAGCATTTCTTCCTGAAGTTGATCATCAAGAAGGATCTGTAATTCATTGAGATTGAGTAAAGATGAGATGATGTCCTCAGCAAATGAAATCAATTTTTAGGAGCCATCTGAATAGCAACTAGCCCTTCAAAAATGGGTGGAAAGTAGGGCTTTCTCCTTTTCAATCTGGCTAGAGAGTGTAGATCAATTCTTATTAGCAGCTGACTCTTTACTCTTACTATTTCCTATAATAGTCTGAGCAACTATCATACTAGTAACCTCTTCTACTTTGCTATCTGAGTTATCTTCTTCTGCACCACTTTTGAACCTAATATCACATATGCTGATAAAATTGACTACAGGTAATAGGCTACTGTCAGAGGAAATAAGGATGCTACTATCATTACAGAGTTTTACTACTAATAAGATAATAAGAGGTACAGATCTCTACTTAAGGGCATGCTTGATGATGATGATGTGTGGTTCATACTAGTTTATATTAATCTTTAGGCTGCACTGCATCACATGTCCATCAAAGTATTTATCTATTCTATTTTAATGGATTTTTTCCTGGTTAATTAGCTTATCAATTTAGAGACACTGAGAGAGCATGTGAGAGGAGTCACTACAACCCCAACAGACATGAGGAGGGTGATCATATTGTGACATGCTTCCAGATTGAGGTTGATATAAACTACTAGGGCTACACTGCATCTTATAATAAGAAATGTTTGTAAGATCTTGGGCAGGATCAATAGATTCCTGGTGGGTAAGAATGTGTAGCACCACAGCTGATTGTTATATATTCTTCTGCTGTTGAAAACCTGCAATGACTAGTGACAGCATATCCATTCAGTTGATAAGAGATTCAAGCAAGCTGTCATTCAAATTCCTTAAAGCTGAATCAGAAGAAGTAGGTAGCACAGAGAGAGCCACTTGAGGTCTCAGTATAGTTAGGGTAGGCAGATTGAAGATAGGTTGAGTAGGAGACAGCTGAGTAGATAGTATCATATAGAAACTTAAATTAGATGTGATTATCTGAGCTATTTTTTTCTTGACTTCCTGAGATTCAGCTGTAGCTTCACAAACCTTTAAAATCTTCCACTCAGATGGGTTGTTTTGGTCAAACCTAGCCTTACAAAAAGCCTTCTTATGAACTTCATCAGGCAGGCCTCATAAGAACAACTAATAGGCAAGAGATTCCTGAATTTCATTCTAGCTAATCAGTGGCTTAGCAATGGCATGGAATTAACAGCAGAAAGTGAGAATGTCTCAGCTGAAAGATTATTTAAAACTAGATAGGGCATTCAGGTAGATTTGATTATATATCTGCTGATGAGTATCATTCTGTTAGAACTCTAACATCAATCTAGCCTTAACTTTCATTTAGATTTGTAGGTCCTTTATCAGCTGATCTACATGGCCTTGTAATTTTATAGAGTAATAGTTATATAATATTATTAAGACTTCATTCTTAGGAACATGGTGCAGCTTCAGTACAACATTGAACTGATTGATGAACTGAGTGATATTCTTCCCATCAAAAGAGGGGGCTTCAAGGAATCCAGGAATTAGTATGGGTATGACAAGCTGCTGATAAACTATTCCACTTTCAGGAGGCAAGACACTGCTAGGTATAGGCAGGCCTGATGAGAAATTGGTAGAGCTGAACATCTTCTCACTGTTGATCTTAATTTTTAGTGGTGAAGCTGATGCTTTTCCTGACTGAGTTTAATAATATGTGATGGAGTCTGACTGAGCATACTTAGAAGGTATATATTGATGGAGAAATAAATAGACAAGTAGCTCTCATTTATAAATGAGAAATAGGTTGATAATGATGGTAATATCTGTGTCTTTTTGCAGATAGAAGTTTAGAGACTTAAGGAAGAGAAGAAACTATAAGATCTGCTGCAGATTTTTCTTCTCACTAGAGTTTGCATTTGTTGAGGAATGATTTAATGGATTTGATAGTTCAGTAGGTTCATTCTTCAAAGTTTTCTTCTAGTAGTATTACCATTGGTGTAGCCACAAGGCTGCAGGCCTGCTCCAACTGAATGGGCCTATTACAAACTGAAATAAGAGAATTATGTTGAGTAGTGTGCTCAACAAAAGAAAAGAAAAAAGGGGAAAGAAACTCAGTATAATTATCTATATCAATACTGCTATCTATTCATCCATTCATATTTCTAATTGTGTGCACCAATGAAGTGGGGACAGGGTGTGTGCATTAGGCAGCACTGAACAGGGCAGTAGCAAACACAAGAAAAGAATTGATATTGATGTTGAAGTAGAGAAATGTATTGGTAATTTATAGTACAAAACAACACAGTAATAAAATGATAAGGTAACACACAAAAGAAACAAAAGATCTATCTCAAAGAAGCATATACATGCATGAGAAATCCATGAATGAATAGATGATGTCTTGTAATGAAAGGAAAAATATCTATCTTCATAGCTGTGCTTGGCAGTAAAAAGCCTCAGCAAAAAATTAATCTGACCTGATGGTGGATCCCCACCACATTAGCTAATTAAACTAAAGGTTATATGTCTGATCTGAGCACTCAAAAAAGTGTGATATATAGTTGAGGCCATGAAACTTCCAGTAATTATATATACTGACTATTCAGCTACACTACAAATCATCAGACAGACATCACTAACTACCTCTTTCACAGACAAACTCAACTTAAGGCTCATTCAAGCTGCTCAATACATACAGCAATTCAACCTATAGATATTTTATAAGCCTAGCCACATACATATCATCCTAGATGCCCTATCTTAATTGCAGTCAGATATGTCTATAGATCAGGATGAGCCCCTGAAAGACCTGGCTACTGAGGCTACAGATGCATTCCTAGTAGATTATATGATTATAATAGTTATAATATTCTTATAGTTTCAGTAAAGACTTCTAAATGCCTACCAGCAAGACTCAAGGCTAGCTATAATTTTGGAAGTCATAAAAGTAAACAGTACATTGCTCATGAAAAATCAATTCAAGCTATCATATCACATTAATTCTGACAATAACCTACTATATTACAACCATAGGGACACTATGCAGCTCTATATTTCTTAGCTCCTTATTGATAACATCATTAAGATTGCACACTTGAATGCACATTTTAAACCACAGTGGATTATAGAGAAGTTGAATGGGTTGTCCATCTACAAGAAGACTCATCTTATTAAAGAATATATTTACCACTGCCCTAACTACCTTTAAAATACTACCTACTACCATAAATTATATAGTACATTACAGTCAATCATCACAGAGCTATCTCTATTTCATATCATTACAATTAACATTGTCTTTAGTCTTTCTAAAGGATAATTTAATGTCAGTATGATTATTACTTGCAAAGTAAGCAAGAGAACAGCCTTCATCCCAGGATATCAGAATTGGGATGTAGAATTCTGAGCCAAGCCATTCATTAAGTAGCTGATAACAGGTAACTAAGGCATATTATCTTATATCATTTCAGATAGAGATAGGAAGTTCCTCAGTCAATTCTGAGCAACAATCTTTAAGTTTCTTAGGGTAGAACTTCTCTATACTATAACTTATTACCCCCAAGTAGACAGCTAATTAGAGATCACAAATCAGATATATGAAATTACCCTTTAACATATAATCACAGTACTGGAAGATTCATAGCAATGAGAGGACTCAGCCTTCTTACTTTAAGTATTCTTCAATAATATCACAGCATTAGTAATGGAGATATCCTCCTACCAATACATATATAGCTAAAAGCTCAAATCACTACTTCAGCTAGCACAGACTTTTTAAAATCAGGATTCCCAGGACTTCTCCAGCCATTTTGATGTAAATAAGGCACTCCACACAGCAGCAGTATTTATAAAGAAGTATTATGATAAGAAGCACATCCTAAGATTCTTCATCACAGGTAATAGAGTTCTTCTCTAAATTAGTAAAGGCTATGACACATCTCTACTCCAAGCTTATAACAAGTTTGCCTCTCAATATGCAGGTTCCTTCACAATCCTCCACTAGATTAGTAGCTTTACCTATCTCCTGAACCTCCCAGTATACTTTCAGGTACACCTCATAATATTCATTACTCACTTAGAATCTGCCCTCTAGAAAGAGGACCTCTTTAGATGCACCTCACTGGCATTAGACTCTATAGCAATGGAAGGTGATACATCAGAATAGCAATCATACAAACTTGAGAAAATACTAGTAAAATGGACTAAGAACCTCAAACACAGCATAAAGATCAAATATCTCATGCAATGAAAAGGATACAGACCAGAAGAGGACTAGTAGTATCCTATACATGCTCTACTAGATGTGAAAGAACTCATATAATAATATGAGTATAAACAAGAAGAATCCTGTTTGCTGTTGATCTCATAATAGTGAGGCTAACCCTTAAAGGTAGTAGCCTAGAAATTCTAAATTCCTATAAACAAACCTAAAAGTACTTTTCAGTTTCCCCTATATAAGTAGAGATTATGAGATTATATCCACAGAATTTCCATATCTCTATCTATTATTAATAGCCCTCTATGCCCAGATTATCACTATTCACTATGGAATGTTCATTACTCTATTAGAATTATACTGCCTCACATTAGTTATATCTCATTCATCTATATGCCTTTCACTAGTCTTATCTCTATTTACTTGTATGTGCAAGCCCTTACTTACTGTACTGCCCTAATTGACTTCAGCTACCTTACCCACTACAGACACTGAACTACAGAATATGGAACTTCCATGGCAAACACCATTGTTAGGGCACATTTCTAAGTTAGTATTCACTACATATATGAAAGACTCATCACAATAAACCTTCTAACCTCTCAGCCCACCCACCTTTACACCTGTTGCTATGGTAAATTCACCAATAACACTTCACTTAAATAAAGAAGATATATAAACCCTCTAACTAACTTTTATCAGCCTATTTAATCTATTAACTTCCAATATCTTCATAGTAATTTAGAAGATTACATGCAGAACATCCAGCCTACCCATTTATTTACTAGTAAACATCATGGAATCTTTAATAGCATGATACCCTTTAAGCACTTATAGTTAGTAGTATCTGATAACCTCCTCATCTCTATTCATATACTGAAGAAACAATGCAAGACATCCACTCCAACCACAAGCCAGTTCAGTGTAAAAGGAAAAGGCAAGATGGTAGCACAGCAGGCTGAAGACAATAAAGCCATTAAAAACATCAAGATAATAAGTTATGTAGAGGAGTATACCATGAAGTTCATCATCAAGATGCACAAATACACTCTACCTTTAGAAGTAATCTCCACTAAATTTATGAGCACACTCAAGAAAGTCATTAATAGTATGGATAGGCAAGCTATAAATTAAGACCTACATGATAGTCACTACATCTTCAAAGCATAAGAGTAGTCAGAGAAACAAGCTAATAAGGAGCACAAGAAGGAGATGCTGTGGATCACAGGTAATACTCTATAATACTTACCTCTTAAGATATATTTTAACCTAGAAAATAAATATAACTTTAAGGGACTATCACCTAATGCACTATCAGCAGAGGATAAGGTAGAATCAAAAAAGCTCAAGATCAGAATGACTGTTAATAAGATAAAGCTAAAGATAATTACAAACTATAATATAGAAAACATCATGGAGATTTATAACTATAATGAACCTATATACCTGCATCTCACTGTAAAGAATCTAGGCTATGAGTATTATAATTTACTGGGACATCATCTTTAGGAGAATCAAGTACACTTTGATCTAACATACACTATTAAGGATAACTGCAATGCCACTGCCAAGCAAGTCTAGGGCTAATGAAATACAGATAAGATCATAGCAGAAAATACACATTACATCTAACTTTATAATTGGTGAGTAGAAATTTGTAACTAGGAAATCAATCTTTTAATTACTAAATGATGCTAAGGGAACACTACCATATTTCCCTCTAGTACAACTAAAGATCAAGTCAATGAGGCTGTGGATAACCTACAGAAATAAAACAAAAAGAAGTGTGTCAATCAGATCAAATTACATAATATTAGACACCCCTTAGTTAGCATAATTAGAAGCTAACATATCAGTCATATAGATGTAGAGATCCTGTAGCACTTCCATGGAGAGTAAAGACAGATAGATGGCCCAGTAGACACAACAGGTGATAGCTCCTCCAGTAAATAGATCAAGGAGGATAACTCTGACAGTAACATACTTATAGAGTAACTCACTGCAAGCTCTTCTCATACAGTCAGCATTGCCTTCATTGTAGCTACTATTATAGTCACATCATCTCATGCTGCAAGTACTAGTGCTTAGCAGTCAGACCTGCCCATCAACCTTTAAGTGATCAAACATGTTGCAACCCTTCATAATATAGGCAGGGAAGACATCCTTAAAGAGGTTAATCAGCTTCATACTATAGGAATATTCCATGCTAAAATTTGCATACTACCTACTAATGAATTGCATCAGGCCATCAACAAGATTCAAGCTCAAGCTCTCACCAAGGAGAAAGCTTGATACAACATCATAAAGAATAAAGCTATCCACCTCATAATGATATTACACAACCTAGAGGAATAAGAAGCTCAGTAGGTTACTCAGTAGTACTACCACACAGAAGTCACACACACTGCCATGCTCAATAAAAGCACACAGAAGATCAATAAGGATATTAATGCTATCATATAGATTAATAACTAAGATGCCATCAAGCCTGCTAACAGTATATATCAAGAAAAGGTAATCAAACAAGTTGTATGTCTATGGAACCTCCACTGTGAGGAGGCAGAAAGCACAGTTGACTTGTGGGCAGATAAAGATGTTATCTATCAGACTATACTTAAGATGCTACAGGCTGAACTAAAGAGTGCACTGGATAAGTTAAATGTAGAGATAAATGCAGAATAGATGGATAGTCTTATTTATTAAGTTAGATGTAGAGATAAATGTTGAATGGATGGATGATTCTATTTACTCTGTTAATATATTTTCTTTTCTTTCCTTTTTTATGCTGAAACATCCTTTATGTTCTCTACCAAAATATTCTTTACCTTTACTCTGTTAAGCCAGTATGGAATTACCATGATGAGAGCATCACATGCTTTTCAAAAGGAGGTAATTATTATATACCTACACTCCACACCTGCACTCCATGCCATGGAGTAGCCAGTGTGCTTAGTCACACAGTTAGCTTAGTCAGGCCCTGAGGTATAAATACCCATGGGTAGCTTAGGAACTATAGAAAACAACCTTATTCTACACAACATTTTGATCTCAAATTATCCCAATTATAGTAAGTATTAAGATATTAAGATTATGAGATAATATCATTTGATGTAAATGCAGAATAAGATATATTATACTTAATATATATAATTATAGTGTTCATCATACTAGGTTGATTTTTCATAAGATTCTTCTTCTCATCTTTCTTTTTTAAAGTCTCAGAGCTTTTAGCCTTATCTTTTTTTTTCTTGTCCTATCTAGTCTTTACAGCCTTTCTATATTCAGTCAGTTTATCTAGGTTAAGTTTAAAGTAGTCCTTCTTCTTGTAACCATTCTTCTTGTAGTGAGTGCAGGTCTTTGTTGGATCTCCTTTGGAGTTTATATTTATATTGGAATTTGAATTCATAGAGTTTGCACTAGGGTTATTTGAATTTTTCAGTTTTAAGTCTTTAATGAAGTGATTTATTAACTACTTCATTAAATTATTAATATTAATATTATTAATTACATTCTAACCAGTAGAGAAGAACTCATCCAGATAAATTTTAATAAAGACTTTCTGAAAATTCTTAAGTCTCAGAAGGAAGAGGTTATGGTAGATGTCTTCTGAATTATTACATAATTTATAATAGCAAGTGATAAGGTAGTAAAAATAGTGCTGATATAAGAGATATTTGAAATTCTTAACCTTAAAATAAATTAACTCTCTAATAATATTTATGTATTCTTCTGTAAGAGAGACTATGTATTTAATATTAATTTTCTTCTAAAGAGCTGCAGCATCATTTACTTCTAAATTACTTATAGTAGTATGAATATTACCAATAAGACTAGAGAGCATCTGATGATATAACACCTTTAAATGTATATATTATTTCTTCTTATCTAGGTGACTACCTACTGGGGGTTGATATTGATTCTTTAATAAGATATTAAATCTACTGATCACCTTAGTGTCATTCAAAATACTAACTCTTCAATTTTTATAGTTGGATCCATTGAATGTGGTGACAGATTTGATGTTAAGGGTGGATTTAGTTTCCTTTTAAAATTCATGAAGCTCTTCCTTTATAAAATCTATAATAGATGAAAGTATAGATTGATAACTAGTGTTTAAAAGAGTTTACATTATTATCATCATGGCATCCTGAGTCATTATGACTGGTTTATCTGAATCTCCACTGATAATATTGAACTCACTGAGGCTTAAAGTAGTAAATAAACATTGAAATTCAGAATGATCATAGATTTTAAACTGATTATAATCTTATTGATAATTTTTAAAACATTCATACTTACATTCTTAGGCTGCAGAGTATTTATATTCAGAATGTACAACTTGATCTTAAATTGAATATTTAAATGTAGTTGTATTAATATTAATTCTGAATCTATTAAATATAGAATGATTAATACTATGATAACATCTGAGATTATCATCTAACACATGATGATTTGAGTGAGATAAATATTCCTACTGAAGAACATCTTTAGTTTTATTTATATCAGTTGATTTTAATAGATTCTCTGTGTTCTCATAGAGGTCATCATCATCCTCCTGGGCAGGCATTTTTTCTTTGGCAAATTAGAGTAACATAGACTGGGGAAGTTTGACAACATGGGGATTACTCTCTAAGAGTAATATTTGAAGGCTGTAGCTATTGCTCATTGCAGTAATGATATAGAGCCAGTTAAATGTTAAGAAAGATGTGTTAAGAATGAATAACTTAATAGAATGTTTTGAATCTGATATTAAATATTAAAATAAATAGGTAAATTACACAAAATAATATGAATTAAATGAATTTCCTGTATGATTTACAGCAGTACTATCTGTAAAATAGTTTATAAACCTCTCTAGATGTTGATGTAGTGTTTTTCATTTAAAAAACATTATATTAGATTATAATCTATAGGAAGGTTGAAGACTCTCAAATTGATTTTAAAGGTAAAAATCTATCTATTATGTGATTATATGTATGCTAGCTAGATTGGGAATAGAGTAGTCTACAGCCAACAAGTAAGGCATTATCTAGTCTTTTGATGACTAAGTGTCATGTCTGTTGATTCTAATAATCATCTTATATGAATTTGCAGTTGACTATCATAGCCATGTTAAATATTCTATCTAGAGAGTCTGGATCAGATAATGGGCTGAAGCCTGACCTAGGATATTTAGAGAGAAAAAGGAGGGAGGAGGGCAGTGTTAACACATTATTCTTAGACAATCCTGAGCACAGCTGTTTGCTATTTCTGTTCTTGACAGAGGTTTTCTAGCCAAGATTCAGGTATTCTTTGTGAAAGGATTTCTTGTTGCTGAGTAAGGTAGAGTTCTTCTTCCTGCTCTAAGAACACCCTCTAATAGAAGGGTGGGATATGATACAGGTGAAGATCTTTTACTATAATAAAACCTCATCATATAGGCTGCAACATAATAGAGGGAGCAAGGTATATCAGTGCAGCAGTGGGTTTTATAGCAGATATAGCAGAGGGAGGGAGACATGGCAGATAAAGAAAAGCTTCATAGTAGATGTAATAAAGGGAGAAAGATATAGAGGGTATAAATTTCCAGGCAAATAATAGTCCTCTACCTTTCCCACTTTATATTATTGAAAATAAATTGAGTATGCCTTTCATCTATCTGCAGGAGTGCAGGGGCAATCTGAGCAGGGCTGACAGAAGATAACTGAGATAGACCTGAATTAGGTTATTAGCATTCACATTTTCTATTAAATCATTAATATATCAGTCATCCTGATCTTCACTATCATCCTCCTTATTACTTGACTTCTCATCATCATTATTGGGATTATCAGCAGCACTCTACCTTAATTGGGTATTAGAATCTCTTTCTTGAAGGATCTGACTCTCTTTTACTTTCTAGTAATTCATTCATACTACTATATTTACTCATCTCCTCTATTCCTTTCATATTAAAAGAAAGATATAGAAGAAGCCCATAGCTTCCTCATCATCTATCTCTTTAAAAAGAGTGATGTAATCCTCTCACTTTTTCAGATCAAAGTAATTAGCCCATGCAAATAGAAGTTTATATCTGTAAGAAGTAGTACAGTATGCACTCTAAGTGCCTGCAGAGTAGATCCTCTATTTTTCAGTCATTCAATTCTGCATCAATGGTCTTTTCATTGTTTTCTTCTTAATAGTAATAATAACTGATTGTCCCTATTATTTTCTATATCTATTTTGTATGGTATCTTAGATTTTCATTATCTCAGGCAATCATGTATTAGTAGCTATAAATAGTAGTAAAATCTACTAATTTAGATAAAGAAAGGAATCATCTTTCTCCTCATAGATATCTCTAACTACATTCAACCCTCTTATAGTTATGAGCCTGGACTCTTCCATAACATACTAGACTTCTTATTTATATTGATTATCACTGTTTCTACTATCTTCACCCTATATTATAGATATTTTACTTGAATATCTGATTCTATACAGCCTCTAACTGTCCCTACTATAACAAAAATGTCAATCAAAATCATTTTTAATAATATAAAAGACTGAAATAAATGGTATAAAAACATGTCATTCATCACCTAATCTAATAATTTCAAACCCTATATGAATCTGATTACAGACCCAGAGCCTGCTCCAGAACACCCTAAACCATACAAATAGAATAAATCTATGAAGGTTGAGGAACAGAACCTGGCAACACATGAGTATACTCTGTTAAAAAAGAACTATAAGGAATATAGAGTAGCAGAGAAGGTAGTATTAATATACATTCTTAAGCATATATCTCAAGATATATAATAATGCCTGGGGGATGAGATAAATCCTCAGAAGATGATTCATCTACTTAAAGCAGAAAAAGCTCCCACTAATTACTGGAGGAAAGTTGAACTCAGTAATAATTATATTAAACTCTCTGCTGGTTTAAAAAATAAGAATCCTTTTAACTAGATGAGATACTGATAGATAGCACAAAAGAAAATTATTAAATATAATATAGAAGATTATAAGAGTAAATATTTTATTATATTTAAATTCCTCAAAGCAACCACTAAAATCAATACTAACTAGAGCTAGATTCAGAGATCTAGCATTCTTAAATGTGAGAAAGCTGAAAAAGAGCTAATCTCAGTTAATATATTAGTAGAGAGATTTCATAATGAACTCTATACTACTAGTGCTGAAGAATTCTATAATTAAATATTAATTATATTTACAACATTTAATGAAATGAAGATAGAAGGAAAAGATACAGAAAAACCATCAGACTTATAGTAAAACTTAGAGGATAATTAATTAGATTCTCAGCATTCTAAATGGACATCTTATGTATGTGGAGGAAAACATCTAATTACTAAATACTTTTATCTTAACTTAATTGTACATCTAAAAAACTTCATTTTGAATTCTGATACTAAGAAAAAGGTCAAATAAGTCCTAGAATCAAATAAAAAGATCAAGAAGATAGCAGAAAAAACTATAGTAAAGTTCAAAAAAAATAAGGAAGCTGATGAGGAATTAAATTTAAAGATCTTAATAATCTTAAAAAATAACACTAATACTACTACTACTTTTAAATTTAAATCTACCAGAGATATAGGTGAGGCCTTTAATAGCACATTCACAACCACCTCAGTCATTCTTAGTAATGATTTTTCTCAGACTAATAACTACCTACTCAAGAATAGCTTTATATATAATAATGAAACAAATCAGCATGTTTGTAATGACTACTGATGTTTTCAGGATTTTTACATTATTAACAAAAAGATGTAAGCTAGAGATACTATAGTCTCAATTTATAACTATAATAATGTATCAGTATGCCTTTAGACCCTCTACAGTGAAAAATTATATATATTACTTGATGTTATCTATATATCTACCTTCTTCACAAATATCACTACAGCCCTAGCATTTAACTAATAGAATATAGAGATAAACAAATTGAACTACAAGCTAATTAATAAGGAAGGTAATATTCAATTCCTACTACAGTATTACTATAAAAAATTTGTTTTTAAATATAACCCTTCAGATGATACTATCTTTACTATCTAAATACTTTCTTAGCTTCTCATACTAGTAATAATAGCTCTATAGTATAAATATCTTGATCATCTCAGTTTAAAAGCTCTTTAACATCTACCTGAATTCATGGTAGAGGCTTACCTCACTAACAGTCTGAAAACTGCTGACTACACAGTCTGTATCTTAGAAAAATCTTACCTCCAAATATCTAGAAAATCAATAAATAAAGATAATAAACCCTTTAAAGTTATTCATTTTAACCTTACTCATATATCTCTAGTTTATAATAGAGACTACTATCTTGCTTATATCTACAACCTCCTTACTCATACTCATCAGGCTGAGGCACTTCCTACAAAAGACTAATATAAGCTATTTCTCAAAAAATTCATTAATAAAGTTGAAAGACACTATAATTTGAAGGTTTTAACCCTTCATATAGATGAAGAAACATCACTTATAAAGATTTTCTTTGAAAAAATCAGAATTTATAGCATTCATATTGAACCTTCATCTCTCTACATGCCTGAATCTAATAGTGCAGCTGAACACTTAGAGGGTATGATAACTACTCTAGGCTATACAATTTAAATTGATGTAAATCTTCCTGAAGATCTCTAATCTAAGGTATATAAGATCACTGTCTATCTTCTTAACTGAACATCAGTTTAGCAGCTTAAATGAAAGACTCTAATATAGGCCCTAGCCTTCTACCTTAGCAAACTAATAAATCTTAATCTAAGCTATCTATATACATATGAATGCTGAGCATACATCTTTAATAAAATTATTCTGAAGCTCTAAAAACTTGCCCCACACATTAAGATTAGATATCTAGTTGGATATATATTGAATAATATTTTCTATATCTAGCTCCTGAGAGAACAAAAGGTTATAGAGACACAAGATATAATCTTCAATGAGGATTTCTTTTTTAACCCTAGAGATCTATTTAAATAGCTTTCTTTAATGTTTCTGATATCAGTAGATTTACTACCATCAAATGAAGTTCTAAAAAGTGTCAGATTTGATGTTTAGGAATTTAAAAGTTCTGAAGATGAAACTGAAATTCACACACCTTTTAATGCTTTAATACTTTCCTTTAAAATAGTTAATATGACTTTAAAAACAATGCTAGAATCAAATTCTTAGGTGTTACTAACCTCAGAACCAACTCCTATACTAATATCTAATTCTCCTAAATTTATGACACTAATTAGTAGAATCCCTCAGATAGACAATTCAGATATCACACTTGATAATAATACTAATATAGATGACCTATTAGGTTAGTTACTCAAAACTCTTTTACTACATGCATACAGCCACATTTCCTCCTTCCCCATTATAGCTAGTTAGTAAGCAGACTGACCAACATAAGATGGCCACAGATCTCCCATGATTCTAGAAGAATCAAGCCTTTTACTATGATCTTAATAATGCACAGCATTCTTGTTACATCTTTAGTCAGATATATTATCTTCAAATGAGCCACCTACTGCTCTAGCTAGGGAAATATATAGTGAAATATCTACTGATCACATAATCTCAGGACATTAGATTCAAAAAATTAACTCAGAGTAAATCAGCTATATTACTACACTTAATCATATAGATCAGTCACTAAGATTCTATGAAATATTTACTATAGCTCATATAAATAAACCTCTGCCTCATCCTCTTCATCATAATAATCTACCTCTCTTACCTTATAATTGGAAGGAGGCCTTACATTACAAATTCAAGAATGAATGGTTACATGCTACTTAGATCAAATATGAAGCTTTATAAGAAAAGAAGTGCTAGAGGTATATTTTAAAATATAAAGTAAAATAAAAATCTCTACCTCTTATGTGGGTTTTTACATACAAATTCAATATGAATAGAATCCTTCTCAAATTTAAGGCCTATATTATTATTCATAAAGATCTTTGGAAAAATGAAAAAGTAAAGACTAGATCTACAACCCTTATATTGAAAGTCTTTTACCTTATTATAGTTATTATAGTTACATTTAATCTAGAGACTTATTAATATAATATAGTAAACATCTTTCTTAATGCTATTCTCATTGATAAGGTCTACATCAAATCACCTTCTAATTATGAATTTTCTAAATATATGTTGTTCCTCCTCAGGACTCTATACAGCCTTTCCAAATCTCCCTTATATTGAAATGACAAATTAAAAGTAACATTATTAAAACTTGGCCTGATGTAAGTCCCTAAAAAGCCCTGTTTTTTTATAGAGCTAAAACTTATAATCTTCTTCTACATTAATAACATCATCATCATTTATCATTAATATTATAAAATAGTATTTATTAATTTTGCAGCCCAGTTAATGAACACCTACAAACTCCACAATATGAGAGAAGTGAAGTGATTTTTAGAAATTCAAATCCTTTATAATCACACAGCTCAAAAACTTTAGTTGTGTCAGGACAGTTATATGGCCAAAATAGCAGTAAAATTCAGGATTAAATGTTATAAACCCTATCATATGCCTATATCTATCTAATCAGTATATCCTTACTTAGGTTTTTCATCCTCCCAGAAGATTCACAGCTTTCAGTGCTATATCAACTCTATTATCTACTCTTCCATAGAAACTCAGCTTAATCTCATCTTCACCACAGGGGTCCTTATTAATCATATAGTCTACTCATCTTTATAGTATGATAACCTTGTACATCACATCATTACTCATAAATATTAAACTTAAAACCTTACTATTAAATATAGTACTTCAACCTCTAAAGACATCAGCTCAGCATTCTATATCTATATAGATGCTATATTTATAGATGATACAACTACCTATTAGAGTATATAAGGTATAATATTTACTCTTTTTGAAGGTGTAATTAATTGGAAGTTCATCAAACAATAGACTATAAGTACATCTTTTACTGAGTCAGAACTTTTAGCTCTATCTACCACTATAAGAGAGGCCTACTAGTAGAGACATTTCTTTAAATAAATTAGTTTTAATTCAGAATGTGCATTGATTATATAGAATAACAATATTCAGATAATATGTCTTCTTCAGGAAAAAGCTTCCTAAGTCCTTATAAAACTCCATTATATTGATATTTATGGTTACTAACTCCATTAAGAAGTCTAACAAGGCTGAGTATCTATTAAATGAATAGGTATGAAGAAGATGTCAGCAGATAGCTTCATCAAATCTTTCTCTTATATTACTTATAAGGCATTCCATTGTCTCATTAATCTTATTAATATAAGTATAAAATTAAGATAGTTCTTCACCATTAAATTACCTTCACTCCACTTTATGATACATCAAATTGAGGTAGTTCTTCACCATTAAATTACCTCTACTCTGCTTGAAAATCTACTGAGGAGATATGTGAGAAGTGGTACAGTACACACTCTAAATGCCTACAGAGTAGATCCTCTATTTTTCAGTCATTCAGTTCTGCATCAATGGTCTTTTCATTATTTCCTTCTTAATAGTGATAATAACTGATTGTTCCTATTATTTTCTACATCTATTTTATATGGTATCTTAGATTTTCATTATCTTGGGCAATCATGTGTCAGTAGCTATAAATAGTGGTGAAATCTGCTAACTTAGATAAAGGAAGGAATCATCTTTCTCCTCATGGATATCTCTAACTACATTCAACCCTCTTATAGTATCCCTTAATGGACAGTTGTGTCTTTGGCTGTAGATGGGCACTAACTGCAGCTTTAGTTGCAATTTCAAGGTGATGTCTTGCAGCCATAAGGTCGAGAAGAACTCCCCTTAGCTCATTAAAATGAAGGAGGAGAGTAAAGTAGAGGCTAAGGAAGTAGATCAAGCAAGTGGCAATCCCCATTGCTGCTGGTGCTGCTGCTGCTGCTGTTGCTTCTGGTGCTTGTGGTTGTGGTTGTGGTTATAGTTGTACTTGTGCTGGTTCTGGAGCTGGAGCTGGAGCTGAAACTAGAGCTGATGCTGGTGGTGATGCTGGTGTTGGTGATGGAGGACAGAGTGAGATGGAGGGGAGGTTGAAGTCAATAGACTTGCTGCAACTTGGACATCCCTTAGCGCCCCGTAGGTTTTCTATCTTTAGACGTAATATCAAGCCACACGCTCATCCAACTTGTCCACACCATCCAGCCACTTGATAGAGGGTCCTATACCCAGTCTACCCCCCTACCGCCTCCTCCCCCATCTACCCCGTTTGCTGAACACGACAGACCGACCTCGCATCCCCATTAAAGCTGAACGGCAAATCACTAATATGTGCCCATACTTAAGAAAATAGTTCTCACTGGCGGCATAACTTCTTCACCTTCGGCTCGGCGTCGTCCCCGTTGCGTTGTTGTTGGTTGTCCGAATTCTCGTTTTCCTTGCCAGGATGAGGGGGGTAGGCTCATGGGTTCACCCTCTTGGCGTTTCTCCCTGGCCCAAGGATCCTTATTTGCCAAGTGAATGATTCAGTAACCGCTTGCGTGTTGATGAGATCTTCAGCGGTCTCGGTGTCCATATTGTGAGGGCCTGTGAGATGCTGTAACATTCCTGATCTTTGCTTCCAGATTGTGGAGGTGGAACAACACCCAGGCACAATGCATGCCTGGGGAACCCACTGAGTTGTCGGAGGCAGAGGGGGCATATACTGAACATGGTCCTCTGCTGATCTAAGATTATGATTCTTCAACAAATGCCTGCCCAGAGCTGTAGCGGAGTTATAGTCCTGTGTTACTGTACAACCGGGGAACCCACACTTCACAGGCCCGCGGCCACTGTGTTGAGTTGTCCTGTGGTATTTATAGTCTGTCTGTGTTGCATATATCAAGCCGGGGAGTCATTGCTACTCAGGTTAAATTTTATATGGGTTTTGTGGAGTGGGATGAGGAAAGAAAGAGAGTGTGGTGGGATAGGCTCCTTTGGCAACTGTTTCAATCTCCTGGTCCTTACTTTGTAACCCTGAATTACGGGCTCCCGGATGCGGCGCAAATGGTGATGGAAGTGGTGGTAGTTGGTCAGGAGATAGAGAAGGCGACCTGAAATTAGAAGTTCAGTACCAGGATGAAGGAAAACGGTCTCCAGTGCACGGAAAGGGCCTACCTAATACCCATGGAGAGACGACCAAAAAAGCCGATATATCCAGTAGAGTATATGGCATTGTGGTTTTATGACCAGGACCATCGCTCTGTACTTGGTGACCTTTCATTTCCGGACCCATTTCACCTTTGACACTCCAGGAACCCCGGCCGTGGCCTAAGATGTGTGTCATCGTGATTAATCGTTGCGTTTGTGATTGTCAAGGCGGCCATAGAAGATGAAGTAATCCAACACCCCCTTCAAATCCCCCCAGTTGCACCACCTCATTGTGTTCACCAACCCGGTTTCCGAATTCTGTGGAGTATTCTGTCCCCCATGTTGCCTGGAAATACCCCCCTGAACATTTTATTATCCCATCTTTCCACAGCGATCTCGGGAGGAGAATGGCCACGATCCATCAGTTTTCTTTCCGGAAATTCTCAAAGCATCTGGAAGGACTATATCTGGGTAGTTGGTGATTTCATCATCACTTCATATAGAGCGAAGTGTCCCTAGGATCCAATCGAATTTTCTGAAGGCCAGCATATCATTGTTGTGAACAGTCTGTAAAGATGTAACAGTACTGTTATCCAGCATCATTGCTTCCAGGTGGTTACTTGACCTGGCCCAATACCAATAGGATTCTCCAATGATGGATCCATAAGGAATACTTGCTGGGACTCAGGGTTGAAGGAGATGATTTCATTGCTCTTCAGCTCATCCAGTCCGGCACTGTGATCCTCCTTGGTAAGGCAATTAGCTGGGCCTGGTCCCTCAGTCATGCAAGACAACAGATCTGCTGGTGTGTATGGTGAGCTAATCATCTTTGTCCACCAGTGTATTTATTATGTGGAACTCCAGGGACGGTGGTATCTCTGTAACATTTCCAATAGTCTGGCGTAAAAGCCTGGCGTTAAAGCCCTCATCGTCCAACTGCGCATTTCCCGGACAAAGTCAATTGACGCACTTGCCTATGGAGTCCTTATATTTTTGTACCGATCTGACTATAGACTTCCCATGATGGGCAAGACAGAGTCTGCGTACTCACGGAAGAAGGTTAGGACTTCGTCTCGTGATGGTTGTGGAGTCAGGAACAGGGGCTTTGCGCGGGGGGCTGCTGCCACAGGTGACTGCATCACCTCAGGGGCCTCATTGAGTGGGGGCAGCCCTACAGCTGTGGAGAGGAGGTTTTCAATCTCGCAGTCTAGTATCGCCGTATCTGCTCAACCGTTGAATCTCCCCCTCGAAATCCGGTTTGTTAGAGCGTCTGTCGGTGAAACGCCAAATCTCTTATGCAATCGCAAGAGGACTCTGTCGTAAATGATGAAGTATTTCGGTAAACGTCCTGGCATCAACTCTGTGGCCAGATTGGTCATCAGGTTGGGGTAGGGTCGGCATTAGGCTGCTCAGGTTCCTCGACTAACTCACGGTCCGAACCCGATGTGATGACATGCTACCATATTGCTATGGCGAAGCTATGGATCTGAATGATGGGTGCGTGGACACATATGTCGGCAGCAGCATCCACACCAGCAAGCCCGACTTGCGTCAATAGAGTCGTTTTTATGGTTCCTCCTTCATTGTCGATATGATGGTTTGGGATAGCAGCGGGTGTCTGTCTATGAGACTCCCACCCCTTTTCTTTTCTTGAAGCTGATCTTAATCTGAGAATATACTTGAGCACATAGGCTAGGTGGTGGATCTCCTCTGGACATTCGAATCCTCCAGAAAACTGGGTGGGACACACTTCCACGAGTTTGTGGATTGTGACTAGGTAAAAAACTGCCGGTTTGCTACTATTGTTAGGGATATCCTTTATGGACGCCATGGCCATGTGGTCGTAGGATCTCATGCTAGAGTCATAATCTTTTGGATCGCAACGGTTTTTGTCCCTTGTCCTTTGGGATGCAGGGTACCCTCAAGTTTGGTATGACCCCCCAGCAGCGAATAAATGTAAAGCTGATTCCCTAGGAGGATTAGGGGCGGCTACGAAAAGGCCGTGTTGGTAAGCGGTTCTCCACACGACGAAGATAGGATAGGCTGCGGATAGAGTAATAGAATAACAAATGGGGGGCAGTGATGAGGGGTAAATTTTTCACCGCCTCGGAACAAATAGCAGATGTTGCTGCGGTATAGATATCTCCATACTAATATCTTTAACGGCAGGGTAATAATATCGAATGGTAATCTTGGTTTGACCGAAAGACCATAAAAGAAAGGAGGATGGAGCCAGAAAAAAAAAGTTCGGGGAAAGGAAGGTGGTGGCCAAGTATCCCAAGCGTGAACGGTTATCCTAAAGTTATTCACGTCAGCGTTGCAATGGGAAGTCAAGAGGAAAAGGGCATAGCAATAATTATGATATCTCGCCTTCACCATTTCCGATTCAATCTTTTCGACGGTACCACGAAACTGTGGAGTGAAATGGATCTCACTTCCCTTCTCGCCATTCATTAATAAAGCTTGTCACCGATGATACCCAAACATTGGGAAGTCTTGGATATTTCACTCCGATGATTCTAGCCCAGGAATGGCGGATAATGGAGAATGTGCCCAATATAGAACGACGGAACCGCTCACGTCTCACGAGAACAAAAATTCGAAACTCAGATCTATTTATAGTATCTACTTATGCTTGATCCATCAACTAACGGGTCATAGATCTCGCCGATAGACTAGCCTTTAGAGCAATAAAAGTCCAAGGACTGTCATAGTCATGCCCAACAATCCAACAGTAAGCTCAACTCTCGGAGCAGCGCCTTTCTTCGGCTTTCCATTCGAAGTCGGAGTAGGCCACTCTATGCCAGGGAACAAATGTTTTGTATTTTCGTCGACCACGATATAATCTCGAATCAGGGCGGAGCCATTCTTAACACTTGCAGCTTGGTCTTCTGTGCAAGTTTGGGAGTCAAGGACGTAGCAAGTCGGCTTCGGCATGGGGGGTGGCTTTTGCTTCGTCCAGGAAGGGTCAAGCGACCCTTTAGTGGAGAAGTCCTTAACTGCGGTAATGTCGACTTCCCCCGTTGCAACGTCTGAATCGAACATGACACGTCGAAATATTTCAAAAGCTGTTTCTGGCTGGTATGAAGGTACCATATGGCCTGCCTGATACACTCTGCTGAATGAGAATTTGCCGTACTGCCGGACTTGGCCCCCGACATAGGACTTGTTGGTTTGGATATCAGCATAGCCGGCGTTTCGGAATCGAGAAGAATCGGCATAATCCACGGAGAGGCTGACGTTTTGTCCGCCTATCCAGTTACAAGAGAAGTCTCTGTCTCCATAAACTAGTGCCACTTTGACTCCGGATTCTAGGAGATATGCAATATCATTTAGATATCCATGGGCGCCGGAGCTGGTATAGTCCCCATTTGCGTTGAATGAATACCAAACGGGCAGAGAAGCAACTGAAAAGTTGAGCGGAACGCCAAGTTCGGCTTGGATGTGTGGCCTGTTGAGATATCCAGCCATATAGCGCGGAGGAAATGGGTCATTCATGGGATGTGCAATATCATAGGGGTTCCGATCGGCGAACTCATAATACGGTCCTTCAACCTCATCCATACAAAAGTTCAATGCTTGGCCGCAAACATCATTGACTGTAGAATTGTTGCTGTAATAATTCGGGTCCCCTTCACGTGTAAGCTTCCTGCAATTCTCCATCATCTCACGGCATCCACCTGGCTTCTGGTAGGCCTCAATCATGCCCTGGATGGTAGACTCGTTAAGCGTTACAATGTCATATGTATTGCTGCGAGCGAATTCGGGATATGAGAGACTTTGGGAGAAACTATCAACGCAACCGTTTATAATGCCAAGCGTGTCGAGGTGGAGTAGATAGCTGTATTCCTTGTCGGAGATGGTGCCATCCTTGATTTTTTGATTTTGCTCATGAAAAAATCTCATGAACGCAGGTCCATATTTACCGCCATAAGATTCGGTCCACATACTAATCTTGTTGTTGTGCGGCTTGTATTCAGGGAACTCATCAAACCACACCTGAGAAAAGTGCCAGAGAGAACGGGCGGCATTAGCGGTGTTGTTGGCAGTGCTAGAGTTGCTTTGGCTTGAGAGGGTTCCAACAAGGTGAGTATTACTTTGGGCGGGAACCCCCTTCGAGAAGTCTTCGACTACAATCTGGTCCTCCAACGCATTCACTGAAACATTGACGAGGGTATCGTAACTGAATCCTGTCTGAACAGGTTGATCGAGATAAAGCATGTTGACATCTCGATTCCAGGACCAAGGATTGAGGGTAGTCGAGTTAGAATCTGGGTTGACGAAGCAAGGCCCGTTTTCCATAAGCATCCCAATCATTGACGAGGACCCTGGGCCACCGTTCATCCATATCGATAACGGAGCGTTGGCGGGGTCATTCCGGGCCTCGAAAAACCAGAAAAAGGTATTGATGGAATAATTCTGATAAATCCCCACATCATCTAGATTTCCGGGAGGCAGATGAACATATCCTGAGTAGGATTTGACGCCGGGGGTGGTTTCGCAAATGCTCGTCTACAGAATTTCAGGGTTTAGCGTATGTAAAAACAGCACCTGGTCCGAAAGCTAGCAATTGCACTAATAGAAAGAAAACGTCATACCTGTTTATACGATATGGTGACCCCTTCGTGTTTTGACTGCACGACCTTCAAATCTTTGGGTGTCGGAGGGAAGTATTGGCCGACAGCAGGCCCAGCCAGACAGAGAATGGCCGCAAAAACGCTCAAATAAAACCGCATAATGGCCTTTAATTGTGGTATGATATTAATATATTAATAAAGAGGCCGGATCAATTTGATACCAAGCCAGGGGCGCGCGTGGGGCCTGGTTTGGATAATCCCCCGTAAGTTTCGTTGCGGGAGGAACGGGCTGGTGGCGGAAGAGAAGGATTCTGTCATGTCTTTTAAATCAATTGCAGATGGTCGTCTAGACCGTCAGAGAACTATTGCCGCATCCCATGTCGGCAGAGAAATCAATTGTCCCAGGGATCGGAACAGAACACCCATCGGAAGATCGGATGGCCGCTTAATCCTTTGTTATGCATAATGCGGACGGGGTAGGAGATACGACAGTATCCCTCGCCAATGCTGGTGACACAATGAGTTTCCGCGGACGTTTCTTTGATGATGCGGGATGTGGCGTCTGCGGACCAGATTCCAGCAACCACTGCAAGGGTTACCTTGCCCAAGATCGAGAATCCAGCCAGCAAGCCTAGAAAAGGCATATCCATAACAGCAGCCTCCCGTTTCCCTATCCCTTAATTGCGGCTTCTCAGCTTCCATCCTGAGATTTGTGTTTGGGCATATGGGAAGCCTCCGCCCGCAGAGGACACCGTGAAAAGTTCCTACCGCGCAACGTTCTAGAAATAGAAAGCCAATGATAAAATTGCGGCATTAATCCACATAGAGCATGCATGTAACGGCGTTCAAAGCCAGACATCAAAAATGGCTGCTGTTGTAAAGTTAGAACTCGAAGACAAGTCGTCAAAGATGGACGTCAAAATAGGGAACATGGCTGGTCTGCGCTAACTTCCATTAGTTAAGCGCTAAGCACAACTTAACCCCATAAGGTTTAACCCCTTGGGACTCAGTAAGGGCTAGAGCCGAGGTGCAAGAAGTCCCAGCGGCTGGCCACCTGGGCATAGGCTTCGAAATCAAATGAACAAACCAAAAAACAATCAATCTTGACTCCTTAGTCCCAAAGACATTGAAAATGTGAAATGAAGCGGCAACGCCCTGAATGGAATAAACACATGACTGGAACCGCAATTGAGCCTCTTAAATACTACCCCCCAATTCTCACTTTCATTTTTGCTTAGTACTACTAGTAGTACTTACAGCTCATCGCTTATGTACTAGTATTGCTTATTATCTTCATGTATTAAAGTATTCCAGGCACTACGTGGGTATAGTTTATTGCTGGAACTAGAACATATTGCTTGTCTTAAGTGTTATCTTGTTCAGTAACTGCCTAGCCTTCTTTGCGGATGGTGGTTTCTCTACCAATACCCCTGACAGCATTGCAGGAACAGAATGTTACTCGGGGTGTTGGTTCATTTGCTGATTCCGGGAGCTGAAGGCAGGCTCATCGTCTGATGCAACAGGTGTTTCCAGGCCTTCGGTTCTGGAGGTTTCTTTTCTTTTTCTTTCTTTTTTCCCCCGGTGGAAGCATGCTTAGGACTCCGGCGAATGACTTGTGTAGCTTGTTGATAAGTGAAGATCGAGAAATTGAAGAAATGGATGGACGTGTGTAAAGGGGGGAAAAGTTACTACTTCAGCTGCTGTTAAAAGGCAAGAAAACTCCCATGGAGGACGAATTATTATTGGGAAGGAAAAGTAAAGGGAGGGAGAAAAAAAGGCCCCATACAATAATAAAAAAGATAATAACACATCAGAAGAAACTCCAGCAAACTCCAGTCCTCCAGCTACCCTTGAACATCTAACAGATGGCCACAATAAGCTAAGCGGGCAAAGCGCTCTGTTTTTAGGAATATATCGCTTTTTCTCTCGCTGTGTCCTTCCCATCAGCCCTTCCATGGGGACACTGATCCCACCAGATTTTCCCATCCGTCAACTCGGCGACAATGCACATTTGCCTCACGAGATATGCACATACAATAAATACTTGACCCGAATCTGCGCCACATCATAGACGATGTACTCATTATACTGCAGCCACGCCTCGGAGCTATCGTTCGTCTTGGGTGGCGTCGTAACATCCGGCATCATCACCCCCTTCAGATTCTCGTTCACACATCCGGCATCCTTCCAGCCCACAGGGATTGTCTGGCCCTTGCCCAAGGTCGACAAAGAACCATTCTTCTTTGCATTCGTGCCAGCATGGTAGTCACTATTCACTAGCTCAAACATGGGATCTCCAAGCTCAACATCGCACAGCATCAACAGCCCGACACCGTCGCTGCTGTAGTGATTACAATAGCCTGCAGATTTGCTGGAGATATCGGCGAAGTATACGCCTTTGCCGAACATGTAACCGGAGACTGGGGCTTCGGGAGGTGCGATGCGGAGACCCTGACTGAGGATACCACCATAGTTGGTGCTGCGGGAGCCGTGCCAGAGGAGGCGGCGGTTGCTGTTGGGGAGGTTGGCGAAGGGCGAGTTTTGGAAGCGCTCCTCTTCACCACGGCGTTCGACACGGAAAATGTGTTGTAGCTGGGGATTGTTAGCCTCGCGTTATTTTGGGCACCGGTATGCCCGAGAGGGGGGTGGCTTGTTTGAGAGAAGAAAACTTACCTTATAGCGAAGGTAATGAGTGTGGCCATGGGATTTGATGAGATAGTTTTCCAGCTCCTTGTATTCGGTCGAGGCAGGTTCCACTACACGAACAGGGGAAATGGTCAGCCATGGCAGGGGATTTGAAAAAATTAGACTTGAAGCACTCACGCGGAGCCATCTCATTCAGATTGAGACCTGAGAACTGTGCATCAAGCGGATGTATGCCGTCTTCAGATGTCTTGGAGTCCTTGATAATCTCATTGGCAATTTCCATGTCTGTAAGTGCTTCCAGAAGTTCAACTTCAGCTTTGATGATATCCTGATTTCCGATGACGGGAGGTCGGTTCCGCCCAAATACATGAGGTATGAAAGTTAAATATTCGTTGCTCAACTGTTCCAACGCATTGGGAAGAGACATCCCGTATTGCGAAGTGGAAAGCGACGGGGTTGCAACGAGTTCTGCGAGTCGCCTCAGAACTTCAAAACCGGCGTTGAGAGTACGCTTGCTTAGCTTGCCCAGAGGCAATTTTTTGGCATCATAATTCATACTCGCCATGGTTGCAAGCATGTACTGTTGGTTGAAGATGAGCTTGACAAGTTGCTGAACAGGGGGTGTCAGGGTGGATTCAACACGTTTCGCTTCTTCCTCCCCCTCCCTTTTGACCTTCTTGCTCTTCAGCTTTGGATCATCGTCTTCGTCGTCCGAATCATCCTCATAGTTCCTTTCGATAAAGGTGTACTTCCCTGCTTTGGGTGTATTGAGTCGATCCTTCCATGCGTGGCCCGTCTTGCTCTTGAATTTACTATTAAACACTGACATGGCACTGTCCAGAGACGATCCTGGGAACTCGGCTGATTGCCCCACCTCGCCTACCCGCCCCCAGCGAGTCCACGTCAAATACGCTCCTGAGGTTTCGTCTTCCAGTATTTGAATAAGGTAGAATTTGTTGTTGTTACGTGACGCATTGGTTTGATTCAACGCTGCGTCAAAAATCTCTCCATTCTTACCAATATAGACTCGGTGGGTCACTATCATGGGGTCAGCAATCTCAAAAGGTAAAATTGAGCCAAATTCTGGACGAAAATGTACTTACAAGCGTGACCGGACCACACATCCACTGGCACCTTCAAAGTTGGGGTTGACGCCTTGTTGGAGTCTTTCTGCTTTTTCGAGAGTGGTTCGTCTTTTGCTATGGCGTTTGAAGGGTCGTCATCGGCATCGACGTCCGCCAACGACCGTTTGCCCTTAGAACTGTCCGGCTTCTTCTTGCCCTTTGCAGGCTTTGCATCCTTGGGAGGATCGTTGTCATCCTTATCCTCATCTGCAGTGGTTTTGGTGCTGGTTTTGAGGTCCACACCATCCGGTTGCTGATTGGTTCTTGACGCGCGGGCTGACCTTCTGTTGGAGGCTGGTGCTTGTGCCGCATTTGCAGATACCATGAGATAAGAGCTCTCTGGGAGATGGTTTTTGGCGTTTTGAGATTCTAGGAGCCAATCGACGGAGACAATGTTTATCCCATTGGTCGAAAGCGCTTGCTTATCTATACTATTATTAACACGCAGATACAGAATATAGATTTCGCAGGGGAGGAAATGTATATTGAAATTAGGGGTTCGAACAACAGAAAGAGACAACAGAAAAAAGCAGCAGAAGAGAGAAAAAACACCCACACTTTGGAGCATTCCCGTCTACATCTTTCTGCGTCGTGATAAGATGTGTACAAGTATCAACCACCTTCGCACTATAAGTACCGCCATTCAATTCAATGACGTCGCGCAGACCGGCTATAAAAGAGTTAGCCTCAAACGGAGAAAGAAACGTAAGAAGATAAAATAGGACAAATGGTTCCTTCTCTTCACTTTTTTCCCCCTTGGGTTGATTCTTTCTTTCTTTTTTTCTGTCTGTCTTCTACTTTTTGCCATCGTATCGTCGGTGTCACTTCGTAGACGCCCGATACGTACCTTGTTTATACCCTGGAAATGTGCCGCTAAGGGCAATAATCTGATCTTTGAAAATAGAGGCCATTTTATATCTGGCTCCTCACAGAGAAAGTAGGAGAGAAGAGGGCAGGGACGGCGGATGGAAAGAGTGGGAGTTTGCTGGAGTGAGTTGAGTTGTATCGAAGGAACCTGCGCAAGGGGGGATTCAATGGGCCTTTTAAACTCGCAACCACGGCCGATTCCTGTTGTTTTTGCTCTGATGCTTTTTGGTGAAGCTGACGCTCAAAGAAAAATGGACTCCAAGCCAAGCAAAGTCCAGCGTAGCTAGGCGGCAGTGCGTCCGTGATTGGCTGGTTGAGGCTGGCAAAAGCCGCCCCTGAACTAGTCGGCGAGAGTGGCCTGTAAGCTCCGATCTGCCACGCCGTCAAGCCCCAGTCGATTGGGTCCTGGCAGGCAGAACAGACGCTAGGTTTCGGTCAACGGTGCCACGGCAGGAAGCTGCTTGCTTGCTGTCTTGTTGAGAAAACAGCCGCAAGCCTTGACGACAATTCATCGAGTCGAGGAGGTTGTTGACTCTGGGTTGGAGCTGGTTCCAAGGTTGGCTTCAGGCAGCAACGCGTCGCTAAGGTCCCACGTGACGCCTGAACAACACGAAGTCACGTGCGTTCGATTGAGGCTGAAATTGGTTGCCTGAAGGCTGACAACCCGAGGCTTCTCTCTCGCGTGTATCTCTCACAAGCTATCTGTTGGCAACACAAGATCCAGTTCCAGATCTTTACTAACTCATTCCTCTCATTTCAATCATTTGGATGGACCAAATGGCTACCCTTATCCCACAATGGCTCCAAACATTCTTACCCAGCGTTGACAGGATAGTACTATTGAAGAAAAACGCGATGAAACTTGAAACAGAGAACTCAGATACATTAGTATGCCTATTTCGCAGAGTATTCTGCTGAATCCGTTTCATAACATCAATAAGATAGCTCCTTCGTCTTATCAGAACTGCCCAGGTCTCAGAAATTACCTCGCAATCAGCCCATTAGATGGAGGCTATGTGTTTATCCAGTGTAAAGTTGTTTTTGATTTGACTACATACATATTCATATATATATGATCACATATATAGCCCAGAAGAGGTATGCTAGCCCAACCCCAGGCACTGGGGCAGGGACTCAAACCCTGTCTCACTACTCTCCTATACATATTATTATTGGCAGCAGACCAGTACCTCCACCTCTGCAATGAGAAGGCCTAGGTAGCCTACTGCCATCAGGACTCTTCTAGTCATCTTATATTAATCCAGTCCACTTGATCCTCTGGTTCAACCATTATCATCCTATTACATCTCTTCAGGTTAGTGACCCTTGGTCCTTTAACTACCTTAATATACCTAGGATGTTCTCCTCACACCTTGGAGAAGACCTTGGGGTTCAGCTGAGGGGTCCAGTATCCTAAGTAATTCTAGTAGGGGTTTAAACCCTGCCCTTATCAGCAGCCCCTAATATGAGATGTACATCAACTATACAATTACTCAGTTTATACTATAAGCACATCTCATTAACTCCTCCAGCTAGGTGATACTGCTTCTCCTTTCAGGTCAGGCCCTTAGTATGAATGAGGTAGCTAGTTTTGAAATCTTATTATACTGACACACATATCTGTCCTCTTAAGCCACATAGATGATCTTATTAGAGTCTTCCTCTCTATCCATAATCATCATTATACACTATAACTTACTATCTTAATTATTGAAGAGCTTCAGCTATATCCACTTCCCCATGAGATAACTTCTTATTATCTGAAGGAGTCTCCTCCAGACAGGCTAATTATGTCTCATATAGACCTCTCCCTGCATATACTTGGAGTCATCACAGGTGAGTATCTAAACTAATCAAGCTGGATCCTTCAGTTAATTGTCTTCCTAGGTTTATAGTTTTGTCTTAACAGGGCCCTACAGAGAATTCATACCTATAGATTAATGAGAATCAACTTAATGACATCCATTCCTACAGTTTAATAACCTCTCAGAGGGTTACCTGTGTCTCTACCACTTCATTAGGGAATTGAACCTCTGTGGGAATTAACCTACTTCTATCCTCCCTTACCACAGACAGGAGTCATGTGATCTCACAGAGTATTACAGCCCAAGAGTGCCCTGTCTACCATATAGAATGTTATCATATCTGTCAGGGGGTAAGCCTAACTTTGGGCCCAATTATGAGTTGGGTATAAAGTAGTTAGGTAGTTTTTAAAAGAATTCCCTGGTAACTTGTTGGCTTCCTCATCTTTTAATAGGGGTCCTACTGATTCTCTCTTGATCCCTCATAGAGGTTAACTCTAGACACCATGTGAAGGTGGAGAATTTTCATCCCAGACAGTGTCCTGCTGTCTGCCAGGTGTGAGCCCACCTGGGGGAGGCTATGTGTTTATCCAAAGCATATCTTGCTTAATCCCCCCCCTAAGTCTAGCACAGAGGTAAGCTCATTTCACCAGTTTTTACCTTCCCATTGAACCAGCTAGACAGAAATGCAGGGTGATCAGAATAGCTCAGCTCAACCCCAGATTACTATTAATGCTGGGATTGCATGCTATAGATGAAAGTATGTGTGGTTCAGATTTCAGGGCAAGTAGACATTATTTTGCATGGAATATATCAATGAAACTGATATCCCCTTGAAGCTCCAGGACAATCCTATATATTGGGATTTGTTCAGCCCATCAAAAAAGTGATTGATAATGACCAGGATAACTTCACTAATAACTGAGATTAAAAAACAACTAAGTTGAAAAAAGTATAGTGTAAATACAGGGTTACATAGTAATTTGTTAGCATCAAAATGGTTATCCAATATGTCATCTCTGCCCAACTCTACCTCACTACAGCCCAACTTGCCTCACTACCACCTCAACCCTGCACTCAGGTGTAAGTGCCTGCATCAACCCTCCCCCCCCTCCTTCTACACCCTCTCCACCCACCACCAACATGGTGACTATCACTCACCATAACTATAATTATTAAAGGAGAGATCTTACTCATTAATGTAAGTAAAAAAAATCAAATTTCCTCATCTTTTTAAACACCTTTTTAATGAATATAACACTACCTACTGCCACAATGGATAGTCAGCTCTCCACTGTAGAACACTCTTTACAGTTTAATTTGACTACTTTTCTTAATGATGAAGATGTCTTCAACAGCCAGGCTACCCCCCAATATAATCTATATAAACATGATAATGTCAGCAGCACCAGCAATAACAGTGATAATAGTGATAATAGTGTTGGTGGCAATGAGGGTTTTCTTTATGATGAGGAGGTAAAGGAGGAGATGCCAGTCTGAGCTCAAACTATTGATTTGTTTACCCCCCCTCTTAACTCCCCAGAACCAGAAATACCAGGCAAAAATCAGTGGGAGCTTCCTCAGTTAGATGGACATCCAGTTGAAATGGAAAAAGACAAACTTCTCCAGGCACTGAACAAGGAATGTCAGGGCCTTAAATATGCTATATCCACTTATAACTCTCATCCAAAATGAAATCACTGGACTCTTGCCTGCACCCATTCCAGGCCATATAGGGATAATCAAGCTGTTAAAGGTCAGAAAAAATGGCCTATAACTGTCACAGTAAAGATTAATTGCCTGTTCCACCTGACTCTCAGTAAAGATACTACTGAATGGAGGATTATATCAAAGAACATCTTCCATAACCATCCACCCTCAGAGGATAGCTGTACTCATTCAATGCACTGTCTCTAGTTGTTATCTGAGGCCTTCCATCTAAAGGTCTTTACTCTTATCAAGTCTGGTGTCTCACTGTGTACCATTTTAACCATTATGAGGAAGGATGGGGACTCAGAGCTCTTACAGTTGACTGCCTGGGACATTTATAACTACTTCTCAGTGCTTCTCCAGGGGGAACTCAAGGGATGAACACTAATACAGACCTTGATTAATAAACTGGAGACACAGGATGACACATTAGTAGTTGAAGTAAAATGAGAAAAGGATGAGGATAACCATATAACTCATCTGATGATGTTTCATAAGGAATTGATCAAAATCCTCTGAGAGAATCATGATATTTTACTTCTAAACTGCATGTATAAGATAAATAGGTATTATCTACTCTTGCTGAGTATAATATTCATCACAAACCTCCATACAATGATTAATTTGGGACTAATATTTATAAACTGTGAGAAGGAAGTAGATTATTAGTAAGCCTATCTCTATCCTAATCATTATCAATTAGGTGGTTATCTAGATATTTACCAGGATGGATCTTAACCTGATTTGATTAGTGCTACCAATTTGATTGGCTGATTATCTTGCAGGCTAGTCAAATTAGATAACATGTTTGCCTTTCACCTTGGCAACCATCTCAATGTGGTTAAACATCAATATGGGGGCTAACCAATGAATCTATATATATTTTGATGTAGCTGGGCAATGCTTCAACTTGCTCACCTTTTCAACTACCACAACATCCCTTACTCCCATGTCATTGTCACTGACTGCAAACTAACTCTTATGAATGCTCTTGATAATACCTTTAATAACAGTTACCACATTCTTTGTGAGTGGCATGTTAACCATAATATTATTGGCCATGTAAAGAAGTAATTCTCAGTTACTACACAGATGCTCATCAATGATGATGATGCTGAGATGGAAGAATGAAAGAAAAACCTCCACAAAAAATTCACCACATTCATAAATACCTGATGTGTAGTTATTAAGGCCCCTATGAAGAATGAATATAGATGGAACTGGTCTCTTTTTACCTAGAAATAGAACTACAAGCTTGTCAACTATATTCAAAAAACCTGGATTCTGTATGAGCAGCAGATTATACAATACTATATTGATAAGATTCCTCACTTTGACTACCAAGTTTCTTTGCAAATTGAGGGATCCCACTAAGTATTAAAGTAATATATTACTACTTCAACAGGAGATCTATGAGTAACTTATTATAAGCTTCAATAATTCTGGGATAATCAGCATTCTGCCTACAAAACTCAGCTGGCTACAGCTAAATCTCAGACCCTCCTATTTGCCTAGGCATATCTCTTTGAGCTGCTACTGGGAAAAGTCTCCTCATATACTCTGAACTAACTCTACCTATAAACTCTGGAAGCTGAGGCACTTCAGGATAATGAACTTGAATGTTCAGAGGGATGCTTAGACCATTAATTTTTCAGCCTCCTATGCAAATATAAAATCTGTGAGCAAATCAATCAGAACAAGCTAATACAGCTGAGCACAATTCATCCTTATTAACTCTATAACCACCATGCAGGCTGACAGCTTCAGCAGGCCAAGCAGAGAATGCTTTCATTCCCCCATAATATCATTTAGGATCTCAGTATTCAATGGCCTTAAGATCTTCAGCCCAGGGGGGCTTCAGCTCAGCAATGAGGACAGGGATGGGGGTCTATACACTAGGGGAACACACAGACTAAAGATATAGAACAGTCAATTGAGTGCTATAAGTATCATCTGTGCCAACCTACCCAACCCCACCAATCCCTCTCTCTCTGCATGGTAGCAGCACCTACAGACCAGCATACCATCTATTCCACCAGCATAGGGTATTTTGTAGGAAGTAGAAGCATACCTCTATCCTGTAGAACTAGAACTACCCCCCTTCCTTCTACAGCCCCCTCAGCTCTGGGTCAGAAACATACTGCAACCTTGACATCTCCAAAGCACATCCAGAAATCCTGACAAGATGTCCTGGCACAGGCAGTAGATGAGGCTTTTTCAGACATGGTGGTGGGAGAGGCAGACACTGCAGCAGAATTGAAGGGGGGGGAAGGCCAGAGGGAGGAGGAGGAGGAGTTTGAGGGGGGGGAGGAATTTGATGATTTTCTACATGCTTCACAGTTTTTGTAAATTAAAAAGTGGGGTTAGGAGTTGGCACATTTAAAACCATGGTTCCACATGTTATTTTGTATGTAACCCTGTGTTTACACTATACTTTTTTCAACTTAGTCATTTTTTAATCCCAGTCATTAGCGAAGTTATCCCAGTCATTATCAATCGCTGTCAAAAATCGTTTCTGTGGTTTATCTTTGGGTGCCCATGTTTAATGCTGTCGTCAACCCATGGATGGATGGATGCCACCAGTGTACTAGCAGGCGGTTCTGGATCTGGGCACTGCATTCCCAACACAATCAAGGCATAATTCAATAGTGCAACACGATCCTTTCTCTATGTTTCATGAATCCTCGGTTTAGATACAAGCCATAACTCCCCCTTCCCTGCCACAACGAAATCCATGAAACGACCAGGACCAATGCTCCCCCACTAGCTCAAAAGAGATGAAAAGCTAGAATACAAGGCTTTACCAATGCCATGCTCATTTAAATAATAGAAAATATGTGCAAAGCAAGACCATATACTGCGGGAAAAAAGGATTTAGGAAAAGATCGTGGGAGCATGAGGCGTGATTCAGTTCGTCAAAAAGAAAAGGGAGACTCTGCCTGGGCAACATCATAAGAGCAGCGCTAACAATGACACTTGGCAGATTATTGGAATGGTCCCGTTGCCAGACTAAGCCTTGTTTTTGTTCTTGTTCTTATTCTTGTTCTTGCTCCTCTTCTTTTTGGGGGAGTCCGTTGTAGAACCTGTGGACGAAGGCATAGAATGGAACTCTTCGTTTTCATCCTGCGCGAAGCCATTTTTCAATAATTGGTTTAGAGACTCCAAGGCTTTATTCTCTTGAGAGAGCTCCTCTTCAGCGGCTTCCTCGGTCTTTGCTGATTGGGTATCCGACGGGGACTCGCCCTCTTTCGTGGTCTCCCCATTTTCCTTTGATGGTTCCAATTCTGTTGGCCCACTCTCTTTTGAACTCTCCTTTACCAACGGATTTTGCTCATGTGTTTCTTCCATCTCCGAGGGTTGATTCTCGTCGGGTGGTTCTCGTTCGGGAGCCGGTTGCTCTTGAGACGGCTCTTCTTCGTTTGATGAAGTCCGTTTGATCGAAATTGCCTTCATAGATTCATTACCATTGCTGCCATCATGGACCTCAAAGATCTCAACGTCATCATCGTAGCCGGATATCGAAGTTCGGATGGCCCGTTCCCGGCTGTCGGAATGCGACGAACCTGGAGAAGTAACACGGGATTCACTACGGGGTGGCAGTGGAGGCGGGGCCCGTTTCGGAATAGTAACAAGACGAGGGCGTGTAAACGACGGGCTTGTTGGTGCGGATCGGTTTGGATCCTCTAGGGTAGTTTGGTCGTGGACGGCGAGAGACCCGCGGGTTGTGGATGTGTCATGAAGTTTCGACCGCGACGTGTCTTCCGCGCCGGATAAGGCGCCTGTCTGTGTTCTGGCATGCACTGACGAGGAGGTGGTGGTATCTTTAAAGCTCCGGGATGATGAGGCACGACTGATGGATGTCGACGCTGTATCAGGTCGCTCGTCGTAGATATCGTCAGTTTGAGTGGCTCGATCCGTACTCGAAGCGCTCAGGACACTCGTCCGCCAACTAGCTCGCTGGGAGCCTTCAGTGCTCAATCGTGGGAAGTTGGCGAATATCGGACTGGTCGGACTAGGTCGGAATTCAAACATGTCCATACTCGGGATCCGCTTCGTTCCAGCTTCCCGTATTATCACGCCCTCCCTTTCCAAAGCCTTCACGCCAAAGGGGTCAGGGTCGTCAGGGTCAGGGACACCGAATACCTCGACTTCGATTTCAGCATCTCCCGGAGCGTCCCCGGGCGGCGGAAGGGAGTCCTCATCCACATCAGTATCACCTTGAGCCGCTTTGATTGTCTGCATCAGGGTTCTTATCGACGACGGCGGGTTCTTCGCTTTGCCAGCCAGGATATCACCCACGGGTATCTTTTCACCGTAGAAACGCTCATTCTCGTCATTCCGCTCGATAACGATCGTTCCATCCACTTGAACACCAGCGTAAAACCCTCGACTCTTCAGATATGTCCAAAGGGGAGCCCGTCGCTTATGGACCTCACTCTCCACCACGCCTCCCATACCAACCGGTCCAGCCACTGCACTTATCTCGCCGCCTAGGGTACATCGCACAGCCTTAAACGCCTCCAAGGCTTCGTATGTATTAATAACGACGACGCAATCGTAAATATCCACTCCAACGAGAAACCCAATGCCGCTCGTGTGTATCATTATGCCAGAGGGCGGACTCCACTCGCCCGTTTCCTTCACCCTTGCGACAAGAATACCACTACCCCCGGCACCACTAATCCAGAGCCCCGTTCTCATCGTCGTAAAAATAGCCAACCCCTTCGCCTGCTTAATAACTTCAGCTGGTATCTTCTTCACCACTCTTTGTTTCCCCCTCGGCCTAGAAATTGACTCTTTCCTTTGTCCTTGTTCCTTGTTATTGTCTTCCGGTTCCGCACTTTCGCGATCTGAACCCGGCTGTTCGGTGTCCTCGTCCTCCTTCGGTTCATCTGCATAGAAGCCATCTTTACAGAAACTGCGTAATATCCGAGCAGCCTTATCGCTTTCCTTATCCATAGTCGTTGGCCAAAATGATTCTGCGCCCACTTTATTCGAAAGGCGGTTGATCGGCCGACCCAGCTTATCGAGGGCATGCCAGGCCTTATCGAATCCCCGTTTCGAGTATCCCTTGGTCTTCCCCCATTTCGACGGCTGCGACATGGTGTATCCAATGGCTTTGCGCCGGCTGTAGAGTGAATTGCGCTTGAAACCAATATAACCAGAAGCAGTTGTAGGTTTTGCCAGCTTTCGCAAGGAGGAAGAAGGGAAGCGACTGGCCTGCTTAGCAATTGGGGAATTCTCGGAGCTTAGGATTGCGGTTTCCTGGGGAAGGCGAATCTCGGAAATTTGGCCACCCGCTCATCATCCAGAAGAAGCGTTGACGTCCGGCGGGGGCTCCAAATAATGAAGTTAGGAATGCCCCTTTCTGTCCGAATTACTATAAAATTAGTAGCCCACGAACCTCGCAATCGGAAGAACAGCAAGAGACTGCTACTGGATTTTCCGGGTTATGACGGGAAGGCAGGTAGGGAGGGGAGGGGAGTAAATAACGGGAACAGACAATTAATAAGAAAAGCTTATTCCTCCCATGATTAATCTGATTACCCCGATTGTTATTAATAAGGATTCGACACATCAGAAAGGGATTGTTTGTTTGTTTGGTTTCGTTTCACTGCTATTTCACTCCCTGAAACATTTCTTCCCATAATTCAAGTCGATTGGGCCTAATCCAGCAGGAACAAGCAATCAATCCCCGATGATATAGGCCGTGAGGGCCAGGGCAGGGTTAGCCGTGACCTTTTCGAGAGAATCGGCCCCGTACTGGAGATGGTCCCGAGTACACAGTTTTGCCTCCCGATGACTGGGGAGAGCAAGGTATCCGGTACATCCTTTTCATCCTGCCGAGAAGAGAACCGGGAAGCTGGGCTGGGGCAAGAAATGATTACGCATACGCAAGCTGTCTCGGCCGCTCGATCCAGGCTAACGAGGCGGCTGGGTTGGCTAATCCGGCTTGGTTTTAACGAGACGTTGTTTATTTAGGACTGTGTAGTTAGTGTGTGGGGCTGAAGAGTTCCAGAAGCCACGATGACCTCAGGTCTTCCATTAATAAGACGGGATCTGCCGGGTCTCGGATCAGGGAACGGGAGGAAAGAAGAGTCTTCTCTACCAGTAGGCTTGAATGAAAAGGGGAGGAGAAAGAGAGATATCAATTTGCTATAACACCTTTTTAAAGGACAAAACGCCAACTCAAAAAATCTCCGATATCTTCTCGGAGACCGATTGTTTCCCATCCAGCTTATCCGCCTGTCGTCGAAGAATATCTGCCCGCAGTTTCCCAAACGCGTTCTCAATTCTCGCCTTCGACTCCGGATCCTTCGATATCGTCTTCCGTGCAGAATATATGCCAGTCATCAGCCCCGTTTCCCCTCCTATAAATAACCCACCCGCAGTGAACAGTCCAAACATGGCGATGTCGCCAAGCGTGGTGGGCCGAACAAACGGGGTCAGGTCTGGGAGGGGCTCTGTTGCAAGAAGAAACGTCAGCACTATTTCCCCAATACGTGGCAACCCAAAGAAGCGTCATTTTATCGCGCAGGGTATGGCTTTAAAATCAAATGATATATCTTACCCAACCTCCCATTAGCAAACTGGATATGCGTGGGCTTCTCCGCCACCCGGAAGGCATTGAACGTATCCACCCGTAGCCGCCGGATCCGGTATGCCATTAACAACCCCAGCCCAACTCCAAGTACAGATCCTATTTGTGCGTGTGTTCCCAGTTTGCCTGCAGCCTGCTTGAGCTTACTGCGGTCTGCCGGTTGTAAATCATGTTGCATGTGTTCTTGTGCGAGGCTGGTGAGCTCATTTCGGGTGGTGCCTCGGAAGGCGGCGAGGGATTCGGGCATGTTGCTCTGGAAGCTTTTGAGGGGATGAATATGAAGGAGGATATTTTGTATCTCGATTAGGGGATTTATTGAATTGGTTTGATAGTAATTGTAGGGTGCTGGGTACAAAATAGGGGTTTATCACGGTACTATATAAGCTTTAACTCTCTGACGTCATCGCCTAGATGGGGGCTTCCAGGGACTGAGTGGCTCATCTTTCTGTGTGTAGGAATGACATAACAATTGATGGTTAACAATGGATCAATTCCACCTCGCCTGGTAGTTGATATATGGGGAGATTGAGTCATTGCTCCGCTTGCTGTTTGTTGATCTTTGAGCAAGGACATCAGGCTGGTATTGTCTGGTGCAAGGCAAGACGCGAAGGAGAAACGGAACAACGTTGTAATTTGTTTCCAGTCGTTGGAAGTCTGCGAATTATTTGAGAGATTCGAGATATTCTCGAATTACACAATGGTAATGAGAGCTATTTCACATGAAATCTTTCAAAATATTTACATGGTACTGGCATGTTTGTGCACGGCCAAAGATGGACCAGCAATCAGCATCAGAACCAGCACCAACATCGCCGTTCTATATTTTTTATTTTCTCAAATCCTATTTCTTTTCTTTCTTCGTGTCTTTCCTCCAGCTTAACGAACTCCGCAAGAGAAAACGGACAACGCTTCATCCTACAGAGCGATCATGGATCACGCTGCCCTAAGTTAGTTAGTTAACTAATTGCCGCGGCGCTTGCCTAGGGCCCTAAATACGAGCCCTCGAGGACTTCAGATGGCCAAACGTCGGGACAACATGACAAGCCTTGGCTGGCCTTCATCTTCATCATCTCTTTATCTCTAGTCATGCGGTTTTGCAGTCTTTCGTCTCTGGCCAAAGTTATATAAAGGAAAAGTTTGCCTGCATTGAAAGCCGCCCGTGGAAGACATCTGCCCTTTGCCCAAATGGAAATTTGTGCCTCCATCGACGGCTTAATCCAGTCAATTGTCTCAGCTTTGAGGCAGCTGAAGATCCCAGGTTGGGAATATAACAGGACTTTGCTTGATCTTGGCTGTGTCCGTAGAACTGCTTACGAAATTGTCCGCAAATCTTCAGACGTCGTCGACGCGCAGGATTTTTCGGAGCTTGTTCAGTTTCTCTCGGGTATAGATGATGGACTCCATCAGTTTATAGCGCAAGTCTCGAGACCTGCTGGAGAGAGGCCCCGGATAGGAACCTTGTCGAACAATGCCGGTCCTGGCCTTGGAAGTGCCTTTGAGAATAGGTGGGCGGCTGATATTAGACCGAAGGAATTGGTATCGCTGGGGCGTTGGGCAGAGTATGTTTGCGACAAAGTTAACAGGAGTCTTCGGTGCATCCGGTAGTGAGTTCTCCTTGTTTCTAGATATTGAGAAAAAAAGAGCGAAGAAAGAGTGGTTTATGCTAATGCATAGGCTACAAGTCTTGAGGCCCCAGGAGAGTACGTGACAAGCTATGGCGATGATGTTATAGTCTCTCGAAGCTCAGAACAGAACCGCTACCAGTTGGGAGCAGACTGTTCTTACGAAAAGCCACGCGATTTCTTTTCTTACACCAATGCCGAGGAGTCCTTGACGATATTCGAGCATGTTGGATTAACCAGTGGGGGAACCCAATATTATGACCCCAGTACGATGGCTTTTCCTTCTTGTAGACGGGCACCTGGAGTATATGAAAGTTAATTATGCTAACTGCGTCAGACTTTTTCTCCCGTGGATTCGATTCTGCTAGAGAATTTTTCAAAGTAGGCCGGGTTTTCATGATGCTCTGGGATATAGAGCAATATGCGAATGATAACCAAGAAATAATCGACGATGATGCGAACAGTATCCTCCAAAATCGCCAGACACTGACAAGTAGGGAAGGGTCATTCACAGGCCCATTCACCGGCCCAACGACAGTGCGACGCTTTCTCGTCGTGAAGGAAGGGTATAGCGCATCCTTCTGTGTGTTAGTACATATATTCTTTGAACAATTGCCCCTGAACCGGAAAGGAATGTCTAACGCACCCTCTAGGCCTATTAGCACCTTTAATCGTCAAGGCTGTTCCCAACAACCTGATCAGGCCAACTATGGCATCATCTTCACCGGGGATGCTGCACCCCTAGCCCTACCTGGAGAGCTAGGGATGACGGAGCCACCGCTTCGAATCCAGACCCAACGTCTCATTAGGCCCGCGAGTCTGCAGATGCGACTTAATGAACCTTCGATTGAACCCTTGGAACTACCCTCCACACACCTCCCCTGCGAATCCCGAGTCGACTACCGTCGTTGGTGTGAAGTTGAGCACAACATTCGTTGTAGAAACGTCGGCATGCTCGACCACGAGTCATTGCAAAGACTCTCTCACCCGGACTTCCGGCTCAATAGGGATCGGCGAGAGCTGCCTGCTGGTCTACAGCCAGTGTCGGGGAGTATTGATTTGTTTCTTCGAAGGCTTCCCTCCTTCACGGACTTTTTACTCCGATGGAACCATCCTGAGACTGATGGTGATGCCATGGATGTTGATTAATATATCGATTTTGAAATACATTGTTTCTTTTTTTCGAACGTATTTCGTTTGGGACTACTCTGTTCTAAGGGTATCTGCGGAGCTAAGTTCGAGCTTTTTATGCAAAGAGTTATTTTTTTGTTGTATATTCACCTCTGAATTCCCTAGGGTCCGCAGTGTAGGAGATTGTAGGACAGGGGCAAATAATGTACTGGTCAGATGAAGAAAAGAGGATCCGGAAAAGTGACAGGATGGCCATGGAAATATGGAGCCCCTGATGTAACTTTTGCATCATCTCTTGTCTGGCCTCAATGCTGTCCGTATATTTTTTTTTTGATTTATTATAAAACCGAACTGGAAAAATTTGAATAAACACTCTCACAGCTATTAGCTCCATAGCCATGATATCATAGGGATAGCCTGGCATGAATGTGTGGATGGCAACACCCATCCTACAGTATATAAGACGAAACATATCCATTTTTCCAGAGCAATTACAAGGAAGCACATACACATCGAGTACAGCCCCTACCGACTGATATTTTCAATTCATAATTGAACAACTCCCTATCCATCATCAAACATGTCGAACGAAGCGTACCAAGCCGAACGGTATCTAAATACCTACCAAGCGAAGACAGGCCATGGACAAGCAGGCGTCAGTGATACCAGTAAGCTACCTCCATACCCTATGCCTGACGACCCGCATTATCTCATCTCTTTTAGTACATTGAATAGGAACAGAAGTGGACCCGGAAAACCCCCCATCCTATTGCAGGATTCTAAATGTTAACCCCTTATCCCCCAATTTGCCAAATCCAGCCACAGAATCCGGCATCGACGCCAACGTCGAGACCGAATTCCCTGGCTCCGAAGTGAAATATGGACCCGGAGCAAAGGCCAGAGGAAGTAATGACCGCATAATCTCACCAGAGGAGGGTGGACGACGTGATGATCGGGGACGGTAAGTAATAATGTCCCTTTTTGCGTCTTTTGAGCCCCTGACCGGGAGACTGGGCTTTGCTAATATATTTTCTACAGATTGACCAAGGGAAAAGATTTCCTTGAGCCTGGGGCCCCAGAAGATAAAGCGAAAATGGAAACAGGGCGGAGACCGGGCGATCAGGATACACTTACGGGACGGATGGGGGGCAAGTAGTTTATCAGTTCAATCTATTATTTTTGGAGTTTTGAATTAGGGCTCTTATGCATTTCGTGAGACGTAATACTAGAATTAAATTGCAAGGCAAAGACAACTAATGTAAATAAATAAATGTCTAAATCACAAGAGTTGGGTGGATTGATCATCACTTATGACGGTTTTTGAAGGCCTACAGGTGAAGGAGTCATTGGACATGCGAATTTATACTTGCAAGAGGAAATCCCTTTTTCTCATTCAATTCAAGAACATGGCTAACGTGAGGATGTACAGTACAAAATCGAGACTCAAATCCGAAAGGCGCCTCGTAAACCGGGGGGGAAAAAGAAAAACATCCATAGACGTCCATGACAAGATAAAAACCGAATCCAATTTCCAGCAAAGCAGCAGTGTCATTTATCCCTTGCCTACTGCTGCGGCGGGCGCATCGACCTTTCTTGCTCACGGTCCTCCCTCCTCAATGTCCCCGATGCTCCCACTCCCTCATACCCTGATCCGTGATGTTTTCTATGTGCCTCGCCGTCATGATGTAATTCGGCCGACGTCTCTCCCCACGCGTGCTGGCCGAGACCCTTGTTTACATCCCGGGAATCCGCACCTCCAAGGGTCTCGTTTGCGGTGGCAGCCCCCGAGGGTTCCTGGTACGCAGTTCTGGGCTGCCAGGTGCTATCTGGGGGTGCTGTTCCGGGTGGCATGGTCTTGGCATGGAAGTCAGGGGCTCTATCGGCGGGAGTAGCTTTGCGGCCCATTTGATGCTGATAATGAGGCATATACTGTTAATAACAAGGCCAGAGACGACGTTCTTTTAATTAGGTAGTAACACTTACACCGTGCTTCTCCATAGATGAGGATGGATGAATTCCAGGGTGGAATTCCCCTTCTTGGTGGCTGAATTCTGGATTCCGCGATTCAGGCATGCTGGGCTGTTCTTCTTGATAATGACGAAAATGGCTGAAGTAGATGTATGTTGTTTTTAAAAGAAGTATCGATTAGCGACTTCTCGATCATGCCAAAGAAGAGCCAACCCATCCTGTCTCGGGGTATATATATGTGAGCCATATTGGCAAATCGCCTCAACGTCAACCTGGTGTGGGATTTGATATGACGTCACCATAATGTCACATATGTCGCTTTTCGCCTGTATCACAATGGAGAAGTTTGTGAATTGGATATTGTGGCTTTTCCCATCATAGTCTCCATAATTCTAAATTACGGAGTTCCTTTGGGCTAAAATTACCCAAAGAATTTCAAGTAATTTCTCGAATCTCTCCATTGGGGGGTTGATGATATTATCCTATGACGTCATGGCAAGAAGTTGGAGTCTCAAAAGAATGATTGGAACTGAAGTTTTGTAAATATGGCAAGATCAGATGAAGTTGGCTGGTGACCACATTTAGCAATTAGCTGGATGAGAGTTTGATGAAATTGAAAGGATCATGAGGTTGGAAGGATTTAGCCAGGAAGTTCCATATAGAGTAACTGTGAGAAGTAGTATAGTATGTGCCTTAAGTGCCTGCAGAGTAAATCCTCTATTTTTCAGTCATTTAGTTCTACATCAATGGTCTTTTCATTATTTCCTTCTTAATAGTAATAATAACTAATTGTCCCTATTATTTTCTACACCTATTTTGTATGGTAACTTAGATTTTCATTATCTCAAGCAATTACATGTTAGTAGCTATAAATAATGGCAAAATCTACTAACTTAGATAAAGGAATTAATCATCTTTCTCCTTATAAATTTCTCTAACTATATTTAATCCTCTTACAGTTATAAGCCTGAACTTTTCCACAACATATTAGACTTTCTATTCATATTGATTATCATTATTTCTACTTTCTTTACTCTATATTATAAATATTCTATCTGAATATCTGATTTTATATAACATTCTTCAGTCAACCTCCTACAGTAAGATGTCAATCAAGATTATCCTCAATAATATGAAAGATTAAGATAATTAATATAATAATATATAATATATCATTTAATCCAATGATTTTAAACTGTATATAATGGATAAGAATTCTGAACCAGCCCTGAAATGTCTAAAATCATATAAATAAGATATATTTATGAAAGCTGAAGATCAGAACCTGGCTGCACATAAATATACCTTATTAAAAAAAGATTATAAAGAGTATAAAATGGTAGAGAAAGTAGTATCAATATATATCTTTAACTATATATTTTAAGATATACAGTAATTAGAGTGCAGACAAGGCTGAGTAATTCCAAGTTAAAAACTCAACTCAGACTTGAAATTATTTGCCTCAATTCACCTCAAGCACCTGCCATTATGACTTAGCTTAACTCACACTGTGTATTTCTTCAACTCAAGTAATCTCTGAATTACTCAGAGAATCAGGACCTTCAGGTAAATTTCCCAATTAGGTTAGCCTGAACAGTTATATGATATTTATGCCCTAAATATCTACTGCACATTTTTTTAATACATTACTCTTATGTATTGAAAAAGCAAATAACTGTAAACTAAAAACCAAAAATTACATTTTATAATCTAATATCTATATATATATAATGAAGTAGATCATCTTAACTAACCCCCCTTTCTATCTTAATATATATTGTTATTTATGAATAATAATATTAATTATTACTCTTCTTGTCCAGCACAATATCTGATGCTCTCTTCTTTCATATGTCCTGTAGCTACTAGCTGCCTTATTTTTTCACAGCCTTTACTTCACACCTCTTAGCTACTTCTCTTCACAATTCTTTTCCTAAGGAATCCAGGTCACTAAACACTCAAGATCCTCTTTCATACACAGGCTAGCTTAAACTGAGTAAACTTCAGGGGGTTAATATACCACCAGGGAGATACCAGGATGCTAATGCATTACTGAGGAGATATTAGAGGATTAATACATCATCAGGAAGTGTGAAAGTCACTAGATATCTAATTACTATAAATTGCCTTGATGTGGAATTATCATTCAATCTAATTGAAATCTACTTCAGTGAAGACTTCTGATCTTTATCATTTTATTACTACCTTCTTCTTGAATTATCTGAAACTACATCATCTTCAGACTCATTATCTTCAGCACTTTATGATATATTAATATCAGTATCTTCATCCTTTATATTACTAATTGCATCTATCTTACTCAAAATTAAATCATTATTCTTCTTATTTTCATTAAACTCATCATCTACCATCTTACTCTCTTCAGCTAACTTGCTCTTCTTCTCACCTAGGGTGACCCAATCCAAGCACATCTTCAGCATTAGAGTCCACAAGGTTGATGGCTTAAGATGACTGTAGTAGTAATAATAGATATTATAAGTTACATTGAAGAGCTATTCTATACCAACAGTTAAATTAGATACTGAAAGATAGTCTCAGATCATCTATACTAGAATAGAATACTATAAATAATGTTTCTTTCAGTACAGTAAGTAGTTATATTCCTCACTTGGCCCTATACTAATATTTAGTATATCATATGAATATAAATAGATACCTCATACATAAGAGTAGCAAACTAACCTTAGTTTAGATACTCCTTTACCTCATTCCTCCTACTAACTCTAGTTAAGGTAGTGCTGTTGGGCACATTACTGAAGATTAAGTTAAAAAGATTATTTGATTGCCTTATTCATTGTCTAGACTACTGTTATGATGTGTCTTCACCAGACAATTTAGACATATATCTATTATATACTTCTTGGAAATGATTTTAATACTTCTCTTGCTATTTATAGTCATTATCATCCCAACTTTCTTGACTGAAGAGCTTTAGTTTCTAATTTGAAGATAGAATTATTATAATAATATAGAGATATCTATACTCCTTTTTTGTGTCTGTATAGTATTTAATCAATTTCTCATGGCATTTACATAAGGTATCATACATTAAGTGCTTCCAGTGCAAACACTTTCTCTCCAATACCACTTTATAATAATTAATATAATTGAATAGGTTCTCATACAGCTAGAGTACCATAGAGAGGGTCAGGATTATTGCTGTAGAAAGTGCAGCCATATATTTAGTAAAAAGTTTTGTGAGCTTAATTAAATACTCAACTAACTATCACTCATTCCTGTCTAGTCTAAATTTAGCTTGCTAATTGATATCTCCAACATATCTATCTATATAGACTCTGAGTCTAAGCACACAATATAGTATATGAAAAGTTGAATTCCATTGAGTAGCTACATCTATCATTAATAACTTTAGCACTTTGCCTATCCCATTCATATCAGACTATTAGATATCATGAAATGCTTGTTTGCACTGTGGACTCATATTAACATATTAAGTTAATAGATAAATTTAGTGAAATAGAGTTAGTAGCAATCATTCAGTATTATTATTTACAGACAATAAAAATATAGTAAGAAATCATATTGTCCACAGATAATATCTCAAAGTAATGATAAGCTTACCTTTACTAGTATCTGAGGGATACTCTGCATTCATGTGGGGTTAGACAATATAAAATCATCTCAATCCCAAGTTATTCTATTATTTTCCAGGTTAACCTTCATTAAGTTCAGAAGTTCCTTCACAACCAGCTGAATTACATGAGCTAGACATGAAATCTTAACATATTATTTAATATGTGTTGATGAATTCAGCATTCATATTACTGTGTTCAGACTTACAACAAGTATTATATTATTACTCACATTGTCTATTATCATACTAAATATTTGCTTCTTAATATCATACATCTTTATAATGTTCATTACAATATCAGATAGCTCCCTCTCACTGTGCTCAGTTTCAATGTGTTTAAATCCCAGTATGAGTTCCTAGAACTTCCAATTATAATTAATAAAGTATACTACCACTGCCATAAATGCATCATTGAATGGGCTGATCCAGCCATCAAGAGCAAGGAAGATATGATCCTCAGTAGGTATATAATTAAAAATCTGTTAGAAGCCCTCTTTCATAAGCTTGTCAGCAATTTTTGGGATATATGATACACTAGATATGGTCACACTGAATCACAACATTCAGATCATTTAGTAGAAGTAAAAGTTATCCATAAAATGAAAGAGTAATTATATAGAGACTAAAATCTCTATTAGAGTTTATCAGAATTTCTCCTCAGTGAATTTAATATCATCTGTGCTACTATCCTCAATCATGTTGATCTTATATAGTTAGCTGAAGCCCTGGAACTCCTACTACAGCCTTAGGAATAAAAAGAATGCTTACTATTATCTGTTGCAATATTCTCCTTTATAATATCATTAAATCAACATTCTTCATACCTTGGAACCTTGCTCACCTCTGACAGTATTAGCTCTTTTTGATATGGTTGTTCATTATTATCATTATCCCACCCTTTAATAATGAGTGAGCAAAATATTTGTCATAATATTTATATGACATCATAGATTCCCCATCTGTTGCCATGACATCCTCTTAGAAGAACTACCACACTTTTACCATACATCATGTGGAATCCCAGGTGAAGGGCTTTGAACCCCTAAAGTACTCAGTCTATTTTATTAATCTCCACTATCATTTAAAAACCTTGAGATTTAAATGTTTTATTCCTGAATAAATCACAAACTGGTTATCATGACCAATTCATTCCAGTGAAGAAGGAATAGATGCACTAATTTATGATGATATTAATAGATTAACATCACTCAAGTCATCAATAGAAAGTTGTGACTGTGAGGAAAAGGTGGAATTAAAGCTTTGACTCATTTTTCTATAATTATAATAGAAAGATGCAAGAAGTAGATACTGGACTTAGAAAATAATGAGGAATAAATAACCTTTAATATCAAAATTTTTCCAAGATGATAATGAGAAGAATGAGATAATTCCAGAAGAAGTCCTAGACTCTCTGAATCTTTCCAGGTAGTCATTCAAAAAATTCTTTTTATTAGCATAGTAAGTTAATACCCATCCTTTATGAATGCATTTAAATTATTAGATATATAATTATGTCCTGGTCCACATCATCAACTGTAATTATAGTTAGTATCTATCAAAGAATTATCAGAGGATAGATGCTTTTAGTGCTTACAAAGACTACACTTTGTACTTTTACCCCTGAAATAGTAATTTTCACATGCTCCACCACTAGTAGATATGTCATTTGGCAAATCACACAGCATAAGATAATCTTTGAATGGCCCAGATCCTTCAGCACACTAAATGTATAGATACTATAAGGTAAGCTCTCAAGTCTGAATGATTACTACATCCTGAGCTAATCCTTAATATGGATTAATAAACTGTGGTATATCTCCAACCTAGTACAATAAGTGTGAAATTAAATATTTGCTGAGGCTCTCTACTGCATCTATATTTAATTGCATATAGAAAGACTGATCAACAACTAGATTCTTTAAAGTTAGATCTTTACATGGTACCTATTTAAGTATCTCAATGATAGATGAGACTCAGACTTCTATAATTTTTCAGTATCAGTGGAGATCATCAAAATATAATACATTATATATAGTACTTATGTGGAATCACATCATCTGCAACTTAAAGCCTCTAGCTAAAGATATCATACAATGTAATATTATGAATCTGACTGTAGTTGATTCATTCTCTCACATTCAAAGCCTTTCTTTAATGTTGGGGTGATCATCCATGAGGATACTAAATGCAGTCTATATAGTCATTGAATCTCTTAACTGAATTAATTAATACAGCACTCTCCTAGAAGTAAGATAAACTAGAAGGAATTAGCCTGAGCTAATATAAATTGAAAAGCTCAAGTAGAGTGGGTATGTGAGGTTCAGCATTTTAATTAGCTTGCTATACATCAGTTTATCATGTCAGAGTCTAGAGCCCCTATACCATGATCATTAGAGGTAAATTTAGACTTTAGTGTCCCATTAGAAAAGAAGGTTAATTGCTTTTGAGCTGACAAGGTCCACAGTAGGTGAAGAGAAATAATGATGATGTGGCAACAATCAGAGGCAAGTTTGAGAATTAAATAACTAGTTATCTTTATGATAAACTTATGTAATGGAGCTGATAACCTCAGCTAACTAGCTAATATAACCTTCTCTACTAACTAAATCAACAACTATTAATATCTGCTGAAAAGTAAGTTATATAATAGCCATATAAGATGATGAATCAATCACTTCACAATTGGAAGGAATAGGTTTTTAATAAGTATATTGTTATCTGCAGATAACTGAGTCAGTAGTCAGTCAAATATTATTCAAGGATAATAAATATTATAATAAGTACTTGCAGTGAATAATGGAAGATTCCAACTTATCATATTCTTACCTGAAGATTCACATCTGCTGAAAGATTAAGAGGGAGGTCAAGATAAAACCATCAATCCATATGAAGTATTTATATTCAGAGGAAGTAATGATCTTAACCTTCATTGATGAGGAAGTAAGAGCAATGATCTCCTTCTACATATAATTGAAGATATCAGAGTACATAGTAGTACCATCAGACTAGTAGTTGTCAGCAACATTTTAATATAAAGAAAAGAAAAATACACATCATAATAATATTACTATAAAGATTCTTTCAGATGTCAATATCACACTTCATGATAGTATTGTAGGTGATGGCATGAATACTGCTACTATCAAGACTCAGTATACTAGGCTGGAAGAGAGCCTCAGGGGCATAAAACCACTCATTGCCATTGATGGTGAAGTGCCTACTATACTAGTCATATAGGTTTTAGTTGTAGGGATGGCATTAATTATTAGATCATCATGAAAGTAATTAATAAGTCTTGAAGGGATAGGATTTTTAGCAAGTACATTATTGTTGTTCATGAATAAGATTGACACTGACTCAGCTGATTTCTTTGTTCAAGGACAATAAAGATGTATGATAATAATATTAATAAAACCTAGATTTTCAACAAAAAGATAATGGCTGGAGTCACACTTGAGCAAATAGAGCAAGGAAATTAATGTTGAATGTGCTCACTAGACCATTCTAAAATCTCCAGTAAAGATATTATCTAAGTTATAGCTATGCATTTATCTTCATTGGAGCCCACAGACAAATTGAGAACATCAGAACTAATGAAGATGATGAAAAAGATGGTCAAAATAATAGTTCATCTTATAACTGGTAATCTCAGGTAAGACTAGCTGGGTAGCTTTATTATCCATAGATAAATATAAACTGCACTATTCTAAATGTGAGTAAGACTACAACTAAAAAAAAAAGTCCTCACTGAATTTGAATTCTAGAGTTTATTCCCTGGAACTTCATGAAGAGAGTTATTGAGTTTTAAGGGAAGAAACCATTAGACCACTAAACTCAGAGAAGAACTGCAATAATATTAATAAAACTATACTTAGTAGACAGCTAATAAGAACTAAAAACCATATGACTACCACATACAGTAAGATTATAACTGAAGAAAAAAAAAAGTCCCTGCTGAATTTAAACTCTAGAGTTTGTTCCATGAAATTTCATAAAGGGAATTGTGGAATGTCAAGGAAGAAACCACTAGACCACTGAATTTAGAGAAGAACTGCAGTAATATCAATAAAATCATACTTAGTAAATAGCTAATAAGAACTAAAAACTATGTAACTGCTGATGACTACCTCAGAACATCCTGATAGGGTAAGTTATGAGGATATGATCAGCAGAGGATAATAACTCTTTAAAATAATATTATAGGTATAGTATGAGGTTCTGCTCTATTATGACAGAGTGAAAGCTTTATTCTCTTGATTGCTGGTATAAGGTGAGTTGGGCATGTTAGCCTGGATATAGATATATATATATATTTTTTATATTTTACTCTATATATATATATTTTCTTTGTCATGACCACTATAAATACTAATCTACTAACAATGAAAATAATAACACTTGCATTAGAAAGCCCTGCATTTAGGCTATAAATTAATACCACTCTTATCTTCATTGAATGATAAACTGTTATGTTAATATACTAGATAAAGTATGGAGTATCTCCTTAACTAGTAATAAGGATATTTTAGTGTCTCTCTTTCACTACCCAGGTTTGACCAACTAGTGACCTCATGTGGAAATATTCAAGACTTTTCATTGGTAGCAGAAAAAGGACACTAAAATATACTTATTACTGGTTGAGAAGATAAGCACTGAAAGCAGTATGAGACTGACAGAGCAGCTTTATTATCCTTAAATAAAGATAAATCAGACTATTTCAAATGTGGTAAGAATGTAACTGGATCTCAGGAGCTTATTATCTCCACATGAGGAACACAAAGCTTCTTAGTAAACTAACTCTATTAGGTCTAGCTGTATTCCTTATTCATATTATTATACTAAATTAGATTAGACTGAGTCTTAAGAGTTAAAGATCTCTCTCTTCCCCTTCTTACTCTTACACTCTATAATATTCTCACTGTTAAGTTTCCAACATCTATATATTCATCTCTAACAGGTAAGTCTTTATATCTATATTAATTGATATGCTATCCCCTTCCTAACAGCCTTGTTACATTTAATACCCTCTCTTACTTTACTGCCAGAGAACTGGGCCAGTTATAATGTAACTTAGCAAAACAAGCTTTATGTGGGCTAGTTTTAGCTGCATGGCAAACTCACTTCATCATGCCTATTAATTATAAATAGTGGATTTCATGGGATTACATGAGTAAAGAGAGCAAGCAGCCTTTCCTGATCTCTCAGTTTCTCATATATTTTAACTGATGAATGAAGTTACTAATGAAACTATCTATCTAATGTCTCCTGCTATATCCTTAAATCCTTCACAACACTCTTCACTTCACCCTTTAGGTAAGCACTCAACTCTGAACTGATAGTAAATTTTTGTTGGATACAGATAATAACTCCAATCTCAGAACCCTTCATAATCTCAATAAACTACAGGGATCAGATATATAGAGATACTAATATTATTACTAAGATAGTATTTTTACTGTATCTATTGTCTGTGGACAACATTTTATACTGGATATCTCTATATTGTTATCCACAGACAACTACATTTTTAACACAGTTATTATTCATGAATAATAATCTCTCTTGACAAACTGCCTCTTAAAATAAACATCAACTAACTATTTTAAATATCAGTTTTAAATAATGAACCCTCTGAAGCCTTCCAACACAGATCTGAAGCCTTCTAACACAGATTAGTTATTTTCATCTCTTGAAGGAGCCAACATCTAATAAGTCTCTATTTCAGCACCTAAAATGACAACAACTCAGAAGGTATCCACTATACAGCCCAGTGGAAATGCAGGCAAAAGAGCATCAAGAAAGAAGAAAGTTAAGATAATAATCACTACTGAAGATATTAAGTAGGCCCATAATTCCCTTCTAAAAGGGATTTATTGCTTTGAGTTCAGACTCAAATGCATTGAATTTTATAAAGATTAAGGACTTATAACTAATTACTTGAAGAACTATTCTAATATAGATACCCTTCATTTACTCTTCACAAAAAATCAATTATTATTTGAGGAGTATGTTGCACTGCATGGGAACAGCTAGATGACCCTATCAGGATTAACAAAATAGAGGATAAAAGACCTCATAATGCCATCTCTACTAAAGTTTTTCAAGTTGATTTACATGACACTAGGTGTTATGCAGATCTTAGTCTTCTTAATGATGAAAATTAACTGATAGATGATTTAGAACTTATTTAATATTACTAAAATAAACATTATAGAATACTGTGCATTTCTAACAATCATTAATATCTATCTTTATGTGCTCAATCAGAATAAAGATCAGTTCTTCCATCACTATATGCTAGATATCAAAGCTAAGGCTATATTACTAAACTTAAAGGATTTTCATAGGGCCTATACACTTTTGTGTTGTTGGATTCATATTCATATAGAATAAAAGTAAAATAAGTAACCAGCAACATTGAATAAAATATGAGTTCAAAATAACACAGTCAAGCTAGTGATATATGTTAATGAGCTCCTTCCTGAGGAACAGAACAACTCTGTGTAAGAACCCATTGAGACTCTAAATAATGTAGATGATCTTAGTTTTGACTGGGATTTATCCTTTAATGATGAAGAGAGGGTTGATGATGCAATCAACTCTCTTGAGATAGTTAACTTATTATCTGAGGATAATAAGTCTGAGGAGAATGCACCCAAGATGAACCCATAAGTGAAACTTGCACTAATGACACACCACTAAAAGCACAAGCTATATATATATGCAATCAAGCATATAATAACTAAGAGGGACTATTGGATGGAAGGCCTATCATCTCTGTAAAATCCAGATTAGAAAGTGTTAAATATCATTGAGATCATAATGGATAGCATGATGAATGAGAAGGTAATCAAGGCACTATATGCACATAATGAAGTTAATCATATAATAATAAGAGAGCTATCCCACACCAGCTGCAACACACCCACAGTTATCAATATGTTGATGATGTTAAGCATGAAGGAAGATTAAATATTGATTTTAAATATACTACAGTCTATAAAGCTGCATTCTCATCAGGTTAATGGTGTGACAGCAATGTTCAAAATGGAAAGTAAAAGTTTTCAAAAGGTTTAAAATAGTAAGCTAGCCCTGTGCACTAGAATCCTAGTAGACACTATAGGTCTTGAAAAGACATTGACCACATTGTCTTTCATTTTAAAAGCATGAGATGTTGGTATTCTGAATGGCAAAGAGCTGATCAGGCTGACTATTATAATAATCCTATCAGTCACTACTCAATCATAATAGAGTAATTATAGCAGATTTTTTCTGTATTTATTATCTTTATAATTTATGGAATCATTTTACTGTGAAAATAATCCAGTGTTCTCTTCACATTGCATCTTGAAGATGATAATGATAGAGGTACTAACACATCTGAAGAAGTCTCAGCTTTACAAGCACAAAGCTACTGACTCTGGTTGGATGGTGTTTATTATATCACATTTTATGTTCTGAAAGTATTTTATTAAGGCCAAGATGATAAAGAAGTAAGATATTGCAATAGATGATGATGAATTGAACACTCTTCTTATAGATTTATATTTAAAATGAAAGAAAATGCACAAGAAATGGAAGATTATTAATAATAAGTTCTTATTATTTACAGACAACAAGTCATCAATACCCAACTCTTTATCTGTGGATAATAAGGACTTTCATCCCACTGTCCTTGAAACTAAAGATCTGCTGCTGATTGAAGAGATAACTGTATATAATAAATATATTATCATGTACCATTCAAAATTCCCAGGTTGCATGTATAGAGTGATTATTGATAAGGGGCATTGCCTCTATCATCTATCCTCCAGAATTTCATGCACAGTGAAGCTACTCAAGCTGGACTTTCTCTGGGTGGTGTTAGCTACCCCACTATTAAATAAGACTCACAATTTCTATGGCTATGCATATTTATTTTATCTGACTGACCTCTGGATGTATTATTCAGATCTTGAGGAGTTTCTTAAGTATCCAACTATTGATAAGTTTCAATTAGTGTTGTCAGAGGAAGAGAAATTGGAACTATTTAATCCACTTTATATATAGCAACTTTCAACTAATAGATACATGAAACCTGACACTGTGGCTGTTGTTATTCTGAAGCTTTTAAAAATAACACTAATTTAAAGATCATAATAGACCATAATTGATGATTAGTGAATTGAGAAGGTCATTTCCTCAAAACATATCAATGCTGTGACACTCTGAATGAGCTCATAAGAGCAACTTAAGTATTATATATTTCATCTCAAGCATACAAAACAACTATTAACACTAGGTATGCTTAATAATAGTACTGACATCTCCATACAGGACAGCACAAGAGTATGTGCTTTGCAGGTTATATTACTATTTCTGAAAATCTTAGAGTTTCACAAACATGTAAGATTAAAGAAGATAAGAGTAACTACTCTTAAAAACTTGGCTTTTCAGCTGGATTTTGAGTTGTTATTCTTTCTGCATTATTATTATCTAGCTGATGCTTATTATTATGTTATTCCATTAACTCATTTTGACAGGCATATTAAGTTAATGCATATGTCTCCTATCACTTGTTATTTAACAAAAGTGTTGTATGAAATGTGTGAGATTGGCAAGGAAAAAATGGCAGTATTCACCCACAGACTGAACACCATGTGGCTAGTATCCATGATGTACTCCAATTTTGACATAGAGATGATATGGTTGAAAGGGGGTATAATGTAGGAGGAATAGGACATAATCATCAACAATTTTAATAATGAGGAGTCAGGAAGGATCAAAGTTCTAATTACAACTAATCATGTGAGGGGATTTGGTGCTAACCTGCAGCTGGGCAGGTATCAGGCAATGATTTTGATCAAGTTACCACATAATTTGAACATGATGTTTCAGACTATGGTACAGACACATCATCTGGGTTAGAAAAGAGATATTTATATATGGATACTAATCATCAATCATACATTTTAATGATACTGGTGTGCAAATTTTGTGAGGAAAGTAATCTCTGACATCTCTGCACAGTTAGATGACTAGATAGGCCAGATAGATAGATTGGCAGAGAGAGCTGTTAATTATTTGAATATCCTAATGAGATAGAGGGAAGATCAGTTAGAATAAAGGAATCTAGCCACTTTAAATCTTGAGATATCTAATTTATCAATGTAGGGGAAAGAGCTCTACAAGAAAATCAGTAGGATACCAGTGCTACTTGCACTGGGGGACATCCCCAAAAAGACTCAGAAATTATAGTGTAGGCAAAATGTTATCTACAGACAACAACCTTGTGAGCCTGTAAGTACTGTGATAGTAATAGTTGTTCAGGAAGAACCTTCTGATGAGAATATAAAGAATGTTGTGGAGAATAAAATAGAGACTGTAGAGCACAGAGGAAAACTAGAAGATGAGATGGAGGACATTACATAACTTGCATATAATAAGACTGTGGTCTGTAGATAATAATATAGTGATGAGATGAAGGATGTTACAGGTGATAATATGTAAAGTATGATATATAAATAACAACTTGCATTTGAGATGGAGCACATTGCAGATGATGTGATGAGTGGTATGATCAGTAGAGGAGATTTAAATACTAAAATTAATAAGAGTATGAAGGATGATAAAGCAGATTTGAATTCAGTGATTAATGAAATGATTGATATCTTACACAACAGTGCTGAGGTCTTTCTGGCAGTTAGAAGGCAGAAGGATGATGGGGATGAAGCAACTAATGAGAAGTATGTAAGAAAGAAGAATAATAGTGAGAATGAGAGGCCATCTATAAAAAAAGAGAGGAGGGAAAGAGGTAGGAAGCCTAAGGCACAATGGGGCATAGAAGGATGTTTTGAGAAGAAAAAGGAAGATTGATCATTAGCATTAAGATTTTTAAATTTTAATATGAATGTTTGATAGGATGGTTGCTAGTTAGGACATAATGAAAATAGTCCCCATGTACTGACTTAAGTTAACTTGGAATTATTCAGATTGATTCCAGATGTTATTTAATAAATATTTGGCTTGAGAGTTCTTATTGATAACTTGGATTGAGTTGAGTTCAATATATATTTAGCTCAGACTCAGCTTGAAAGATTATAGATTTACAAGTAACTCAACTTGAAAGTACATATAATCAACTCAACTCAGACTTGTCTGCACTCTAACAGTAATACTTAGAGGATATAATAAATCCTTATAAGATGATTTATACTATGTAGAAGCTCTATACCTCCTCATGTCCTCCTGCTCATACTTCTTAGCTTAAATTAGTTAGTCTAATTGACAATATCTACATTATGGAGCTTCCAGAGACTTAGAAGAATCAAGCTTTTTACTATGATATTAATGATGCATAGCATTCTTATTATAATTAGTAGTATATCTTGAGTTTCAATGAGTTATCTGAAGAAATGAATCTAACTCTTTACAGACCCTTACTGAGAAACCTATCTCTCACCTTTAATAATAGACTCTATAGGATGTTTATGAGCCTTATAGTTGAAACCATCTGATTAGCTCACCATCTAACCTCATATACAACTAATGATGATCCTTATATTCACACAGTGAGCTAAGATGTTCTTTAAGTAGTCAAGTACATAATCTTCACTGTGGAATATTTAGAGGCCCTATTGAAGTTAAACACTCTACTTATAAGTTAAGCCTGAATTTGCAGTATCAGCATAGAGATAGAGAGTCAAGATGCAGTAGAACTTTCAGCATATCTAACAGATTAGATGATTGATAAAGTATTTTTCCAAAGTGATATTAAATGATTCATGCATGGTGTAAAACCACTACTAAAGAACTCTAATTACTTAGTTTTCATATAGTTATATATACTCTCTATACTCTCATCTGAGTCCTCTGAATCATTATAACAGCTCTTAATCCTATCCTTAACTAAGTAAATAATAATAAACAAGTAAACAACAGCTTTAGAGATAAAAGCCCTGATGGATAATTCAGAAGAAACTATAATAAATATAGTAATAAATATCTTGTATTCTTCTGATACTTACCCTAAGACCATTTAGAAGCTAAATCTAATTGCCTATTTAAGTAATCTATAACTTAGACTTCTGATATAGAACACTGGGATATCTATAACTACCTTAAAGTTAGCTTAAAATTTAAAATAAATAAACTTAATCTCTTACTCTTTTTTTCCCCTCTCTTCTGTGTCTCTTTCATCTTTCTTTTCACCCTTATCTATGACATCAAATATGAGATTCACTATTTGAGATACTAATAATAATACTCAACTAATAAAAGTTTTATAATATTAGAGTTTACTCTCTATTATATCATCAGCAATCAATCAACTTCAAGATTACCTGTTTAGACAGAATAACTACTCATTTCAGCAAAATACTCACATTCACTGAGCTGACAATCCTGACCTAGTACACCCATCAAGGAAGTGTCTAGTTAGACCTATCAAGTCATCAAATAGGATGGCTAATGATAATGTTGATATGCTTACTATTAATAGTACTACTACCTCAGCTATACTAACAAATAGTAATAGTTTATCTACTGAATAGATATACATCATTGCTCAACTAATCTGAGAGTAACTTCATGAGACTCTCACTGAGTTAGAAGTTAACACACTATACTAGTAAATATCTAATAAGAGTAACTACTAACCCCCTCTCAGCTAAGATAATGAAGGCCTGGAAGAACCAGCCTGCAGATGCAGTGCTAGCCTGGCACCTAGCTATTAGATTTAAGATGATTAAGGAAGCTAATATGTTTCATATATGTCTAATGCCTCATAGAAGGTAATAGATATTGAGATCTTCTAGCTAGATACTACTAGATCCAATGACATTTAGAATAAAGATTATAAAACCTACTACTAAGATATCTTCTTCTTTACTGCCTGCATCAAGATAGTAGCACAGTCAAGAAATATAATGATTATCAAATAGGACTTACTGATCTATTTCTGCAGTGCAGCTAATACATGGTGAATTTCAGAAGTATTAAATATAATCAGATATAGCCTCCTAAATCATCTAGATAGTGTAATATAAATCTGCAAAGCTCTGAAGACTTAATTTAGAATGGTATCTAGTAAGTCTCTTGATAAGTTTAATAAGATGTACTACATAGTACAGGATGTCTGAAATAGCTATAATGTTATAGCATTCACAGCTGAGCTGATTCATGCAGCTAAATACTATGATTATAGTGATAATGAGGACATATTAGTTCTACATCTATAAAAGCATCTTAACCTGCCTCTATATCTTACAATGAATGAATCTGATTCTAGAATAACTATGAAGAAGTTCATCACTCTCTTGATTAAAAAGTAATACAACTGAGAGGATAAGTATCACTGAAACAACTATCATAAGTATAATTAGCCTGTCAAAGATGCCTATCAATTACAGAACTTTCAGAACAGAAGGAATGGCTATAGCTCATAGAAATAATATGCTTATAATAACTATTAAAATAATGAGCCCAATTAGGACAAGAAACCCCAGGGTGAAGTCAGACTTAATAATCAGAACTACTGAAATAATAACTAGTGCCCTAATAACTATTATAATCAGAATAATCAATGCTATTAGAATTATTAGAATAATAATTATAATAATAATTATCAATATTAGGATAACAACAACTTCTGATGACAGAACAACTATGGAAATATCAGCTATCAAAGGTATAATATATGGGTAAACTAGGCTGATGGTTAACAGAAAGATAACTAATAAAATAATCAAAATAATGTGGATTAGCAGGATGATGATTCCTGTGAAGAGGCTGATGACTACTTAGCCTTTAATGATAAGTATGATGCTTTTAACTGTCTGAACTATAATATAATCTTTATATCTAATAATTAATTATATAATCATGTTGTAGAGCATCACACAGATGAGGATGAATCAGCTACTTAACATATTAACATCTTACTATTAGTAATTTCATTTAGAAGGCTATAAGTATATGCTTCAGATAGAATGACTTTCTAGTTTTAGTATTATACTATAATGAAGGTGTTTATCATGAAGCCTGATATAATAGATAATGTATGTTTAAATAGTGGATGCATCATAATACTTATTGACTGTAACTAGCTTAAATAGCAAGATCTGGAAGTCAAGATAATTCAATTCAAACCTATAATAGTATGAGACATTAGTAAAGGATTAGTTTCATTAGAGATTATGATAATCTTACTCTATATGCTAATAACACTATCATCTGGAAAGCTCATGATTGCTCAACTCTTCATTGAAGCCCATATTATTGATAACCTGCAAGTAAAGCTACTTATAGGGATAGATAACCTTAGATTAGAGGGTCTGATTCTGGATTTTCTGAGCTGAAAGACCTGACTAATATAGTGTTATAATATAGCTATTAATCTCACCTTAATCTCAAAGTTAAATCACCAGGTGAACTGGCCCTTATACACTGCCACTAATATTATAGTGCTATTTAAGGTAGAAGTGAGGATCTCTATTCACACCTGAGGAAAAATAGAGCTTCTAGAGGATAGAGACTATCTATTCAAACTGTCTAACCTGCAGCTTATATTTTATGTACACACTATGAATCATGCATTATCATTTATTTAAGTAAGAAATGACAGTGAGAAGCCTGTTCATATCTCATGTTATTTGAAGTTAAGAACTCTACAAGAGATAGAGTTCATAAATAGATTTTATGTGACAGATGAAGTGATAATACTAGTAATCATAGAAAACTTAGCTTATAATTATTAATAAATAAAGATCATATAGAACAGTGCAAATGAGATCACACTGGATAATGAGATAATCATATATTATAAAGATAATAAAATAAAGAAGATCTTCATGGACCTCATCAAGAAATATAGTGATATTTTCATCAATTATGAAGGATTTATAAATATTCCACAGGTAAAGTGAATGAGAGTATTACTCAAGTAGGGGGCTACTCTACCTAAGATAGTGAAAATATATCCAGTGGGTTTAGAGAACTGCAAATGTATAGACAACACATTTAATAAACTATACTTATAAGGAAGGATGAGCTGAGTAAGGACTCATACCTGCTCAGTCTACCTAGTATTTATAGTATGATGGATAATGTATTATGAAGGAAAACTCATAAGAAAGAGATAAGTTATAGTAGACCTTCAAATTCTTAATAAAGCTATAGAGCCTGATGTATATCTAGCCCCACTACAGATAGATATTCTGCACAGATTGAAAGAAGTATGATACATTATAATAAGAGATATAATGAGCTTTTTCTATTACTAATACTCTCATTTAGATAACTAGATCAAGATGGCAGTCATTACACACTAAGGATAGAAGATCTTTAATATTATAATAATAAAGTACATCAACTCAGTACTATATGTCTAACAGTAGATTAATAGGTATCTTACAGATCTTAAGAAGTTTGTATGAGTTTATATTGATAACCTAGTAATATATTTATAGATATGGAAACACTATGTTGTCTACTTATATAAACTCTTTTAGTAACTATAAGATCTGAGGATAGTGCTTAACCTAAAGAAGACCTATATTAGATTTTCCTTTATATGCCTTTTAAGCTAACATGTATTAGGACTAAGTTTATCTGTTGATAAAGAGAAACTCAAGGTGCTTACTGAAATAGAGTTCCCTATAAAGCTAGTACACCTTGAGAAATACATAGAATTAATCAGCTAATTATACTAGTACATCTCATGGTATGCCTACATAGCAGACCTACTTCAGAAATGAAAAATGGAATTACTCAAGGCTGAATCAATAATAGGTGTCAAGTACATAGCCTATATAATAGTAATGAAGATAAATGAAACAACTGTGAAATACATAGCTTTTAAGGTGATATAAAAGATTTTCTGCACCCAACCCTTTCTAGTATATACTAATAACCAGTAGGTATTATTCATTGATGTAGATGTATCAGTCAAGTGAGGATTTAATATCATGATATTTTATATTAAAGATAGCTAACTGATATTAAAGATGGTAGACTATATAGTATCTCTATTATAAGGACTAGTCAAATTAATTCTATTTCTCAGTAAGACTCTTACCCCTGCTGAGAACCATTACTAGCCTATCAAGCTTGAGATTGCCTGCTTAATATGGGCAGTTCATAAGATATAATATCTGATAGAAGCCTCAATGAAGTATACTGTCATCTACACTAACTATAAACTGATACTAGGGATACTCAAAGTTACACATCTGAGGATGACAGTAATGGACTGCCAGAATCTATAATTAGTCCACATAGATATATACCTATAATAGTTTTATATCAAAGTGATATATAAACCCAGATGATTACATCTTGTACCAGATGTGCTGTTCTGCCTGCCCAGTAGGAATAAGATGATAATGGATGTAAATGAGCTGCTGAAGAAAATATAGGATGTATATCTTACTCACATGAGAGGAGATGATGATATCACTACTAATAATAACTATATAGAGACTCTAATTGAAATGTCTGATGATTTTCAAAGACACCTTAAGAATAGATATTCCAGAGATGCCAAGCTATTTTATGTTATGAAGGTTCTTAAAAGGAACAATATGACTAAAGAGCCATTCAAACTCTCATATGAGCTAACTGATGGCATTCTATACCACACACATGACAAGATAAAGTACCTGGTAATCTTAAGAGCTCTACACAAAGAAATCTTTGGCCTGGCCTACACCCCCAATCACTTAGGATTTAATTAAATCTTAGGAAATCTGTAAGATATAATGATACATCACTATACAATGAAGCTATAGAAATATATTGAGTACTATCTCAGCTATTAAGTTAACTAGACACTGTGATATAAGTCTTACAGATAGTATCAACCCATACAAACTATAAATATACTGCATGACATGATAATCATTAACTTTATACTTATATTACTAGATGGTGAATGCAACATGATGATATCTATTACATGCAAGTTCTCTAAATAAATTATAATCATCTCTAGGCAATCCAACTTTAATGTAGAGGATTGGGTAAAAGCTCTACTTAACTATCTATTACTAGCTAACTGGGAAATCCCATGCAGAATCATTTCAGATAGGGACTCTAAGTTTCTCAGTGATTTATAGTAGAATTTCTTCAAGCATCTTAAGGTTAAGTTTCTCTATTCCACTGTGTATTACCCACAAATAGATGGGTAGAGTGAGAGGATAAACTAAACCATACAAATTACTCTATAACATGCTATCATAGTGATGGAAAACCTACATAACTGGTTATAAATACTACTAACTATTACCTTTCATTTCAACACAGCTAAATCCACATTGATGGGATACTCAGCTTATAAGGTTATATATAAAACCACTATTAACTCATCTATCTTGATATTAATGATAATACCTACAGTGTCATACTTCCATATCTAATGAGACATAATCCTAGCACTTGATGAGGCAGCCATAATAGCTAAGAACTATTATAACTAGAAGTATATACTATAAAGCTTCTAGATAGGGGATAAAGTACTCCTCTACTTACATAAGGGATATAAAATACCAGCTATAAAGATCTTGCACAAATATAATAATCAATTTGCTGGACTATTCAGAATACTTAAGTGAATAGAATTACTTGTATATAAGCTGAAACTACCACACATAATAAAGATCCATTTAGTTATAAGTATAATGATACTTAAACCTCTTTCTCAGCAAAGAGATCTCTATAAATGTTAACATCTGAAATCTTTATTAGTCAAACTGACAGTAACTAGCAAAAATCCTACATATAAAATTGAAAAGATAATAGTAAAGAGGATATTACATGACAGAACCCAGTACCTACTATAATGAAAGAACTATAGACTAAAGGACAATTAATAAGTAAATAAGATAGAAACTAAAGAATTAAAGGAATTAATTGAGTAATTTAAGAAGACCTGCCAGCCTAGAGTCTTTAAGAGGCAACCAAAGAACTAAGCAACAAAGCAACTCTATTTTTGTTACAAGTACATATAATATAAAGCATGAATTCTCCATAGTATCAAGCATCTAGAGTTATAAGAAATAGAGATATACTACTAGACTTACTCATATACTATCATTTTAAATACTAATGATATTGCCACAGTGATGAATTCATCATAAATATATAATATTCATCCCTTTATTCATCATAACAACACATCACATAAAAACAGACATACAAAACTCTTAGATTAACCCCTATTACTCATACTGACATACAAGTCATGGCACTTCCACACCATAGATGACAGATAAGTTCTTTTAGCTAGCTACTTATAACTACTAGCTTTTAGATATAAGTAAACTATCTCTACATATATAAGAACTATACAGCAACCAGACCCCTAACATCACAGATGAGAACAAATAGAAATAAATTAATCAGATTTTATAGCTACAATAGATAACATACTAGGTCTTTCTGTACTCATAACTATCACACTACATTACAGTAGAAAATAAATAAGAAATAAATTATAAATGCAATATATTATCAGCAAAATTTAGAATCACAGGTAAAAGGCTAATATAATTACTATAGAATATTCAGTAAGAGTATTACTTTTTCTGCATTAGAATGATCATTGAAGCTATCTATTTTGATTATAACATTCTATACATGCAACACACTTATAATAACATGGCTTAAGGACAGTAAGAAGAATATAGAGGATGTAAGAATAGTGACCTGCAAACCTCAGCTAATTATCTTAAGGCTATAACTTAACAGCTAACACCTGAATTCTTGTAGAGATGCTAGTCCCCATGCAAGCAGAAAGATCAAGATAATTTATTTGTAGATGATGATGAGGATATGAAAGACTCATTAGAAGATGATTCTAAAGGTAAAAATAAACATGGAGAAGATAGTGGTAATAATAGTAATTAAGATAGAATACCTCTAGAATAAGGTAGTAATAAGAACTCTAATAACTTTTAATTTAAATTAATTCTTAATAAGATACATAAAGATAGAGGAGTTCCCCTGTCAGAGATGAAGGCTATTGCTGATATCCTTATTACTAAAGATATTATAGTAGAGAAGATTCTTATTATAACTAATTTACCTCTATTAATCAAGTTGGCATGTAAGAAGCTAGATGAAGACTATCTTGAAAAAGTCACAGTAGACTCTCTTGAGAACTATAATATCTTATTTAAAGTAGAATAACATTGCTGCTAGAATAGAGCTAAAGAGACTAAGGCCTCTATTATTTTTAAACTAGGAAATACTCTCTAATTCTTCTTCCTCAAAATTTACATCAACCTAGAGAAGGACTGGGACTTCCAAGGATCAGCTTCAAACTATCTATTCACCTATATCAAATCCTGAGCTCAGAAGACCTGTGTTGGTATGATCATTGATGATGCTCTATCAAAGTAAGTAGTAGATCTTAAAACTTGTGATATCACTAAGACCTACAATATGAATGAGCTTGTTTATTTATATCTCAAAACACTCATATTAGAATAGGAATATTATAATTCTTTAGGCTGGCACATTTAGAAAAAGTTCATCTACTTAGATGATAATTACAAGAAAGTAATGAATATAATATGAGAAGTAAATGCCATGTGAGCTATGTATCTGCATGATAAGAACTACATAAAGATAGAACACTTCAAAGTATTATCTTATTGACAAAATAAGATTTATCTATGGGAAAGCTACCTACTACAGAATGAGTAGTGCTACAGAAACCACACCATTTTTCTCTCTGGAATAACCACAGAAGATGTTGAAAACATAATATAATAATTAGATAATAATATTACTAATAAATGAGCTAAAAAGCTGCAATCTTGATGGATTGAGCATTCTGAGACAACAGTTATTAAAAGCCCCTACAAGCTTCTAGGAGAATAGGGCAGAATGCTTATACCTTTATTTATTTCTTTTGTCTTTACTTTCTTTCTGCCTCAATGAAGAGATGCCTCTATTTGAAGATACCCCTTATTTATTTCTACCTCAATAAAGAGATGCCTCTGCTTGGAGATACTATAATGATTGCAATGATTAGTTAGTTTTCCCTCTGCCTGTAAAGATGCTATAGATGATGCTTAGTTAGTTTTATTTTATTATTAGCAGGTTAGTGAGAATGTGGACTTTCTTCAAAATCCTAGTACTTACTATATAGAAGCTCTATACCTCCTCATGTCCTCCTGCCCACACTTCTTAGCTTAGATTAGTCAGCCTGACTGATGATACTTACATTACAGAGCTTCCAGAGATTTAGAAGAATCAAGCTTTTTACTATAATATTAATGATGCACAGCATTCTTATTACAATTTATCTTCTTAAAGCTGAAAAAGCTTCAACCAGTTAATAGAGGGAAGTTGAACTGAGTTGTGAATATATTGAACTTTCTCATAATTTATAGAATGAAAATCCTTTTGATTGGGTAAAATACTGGCAGGTAGCATGCAGGAGGATTATTAAATATAATATTAAAAATTATAAAAGTAAATACTCTACTATCTTTAAATTTCTTGATATAACAGATAAGATTAATATTAACTAGAGTTAAATTAAGAGATTCAGAGTTCTTAAATGTGAAAAAGCAGGAAAAAATCTCATCTCTATGAATAATTTAATAGAGTAATTTTATGATGAACTTTAAACTAATAGTGCTGAAGATTTCTATAATTAAATATTAATTACAATATTCATAATATTTAATGAAATGAAAGTAGGAGCAGAAAAACCATCAGATATATAGTAAAACTCAGGGGATAATCAATTAGAATTTCAATAAATATATATATATAGTGGAAAATATTAAGTCATAAGATGCTTCTATTTTAATCTAGAGACCTATTCAAAAACCTTCATTTTAAAACTGGAGATTGAGAAAAAGGTTAAGTAAGAGTTGGAAAATAATAAGAAGCTTAAAAAAATAATAGAAAAGACTGTGATGAAGGCTAAAAAAAATAAGGAAAAAAAATTAAAAACTTTAACTATTCTAAAAAATAATATTAATGTTATTATTACTTTTAAAACTAAATCTATTAAAGATGTAGGTGAAATTTTTAATAGTATATTTATAATCATTCTAATTATTCTTAGTAGTGATTTTTCTCAGATAGATAACTACCCACTCAGAAATAGCTTTATATATAATAATGAAGTAAATTAGCATGTTTATAATAACTACTAATATTTTCAGGATTTTTACATTATTAAGGAAAAGATATGAGCTGAAGATACTATAATCTCAATCTATAGCTATAATAACATTTTAGTATGCCTCTAAATATTTCACAGCAAAAAATTATATATATTACTTAATATTATCTATATATCTATTTTCTTTATGAATATCACTGTAGCTTCAGCATTTAACCAACAAAATATAAGAATAGACAAATTAAACTGTAGACTAATTAATAAGAAAGGTAATATTTAATTCTTATTATAATATCACTATGAAAAATTCATTTTTAAATATAATCCTCTAAATGATATTATCTTTACTATCTAAATACTTTCTTAACTTTTCATCTTAATTTTAATAGCTTTATAATATAAATACCTTAATCATTTTAGCCTAGAAGCTCTTAAACATCTATCTGAATCTATAATAGGGGCTTGCCTTATTAATAGCCTGAAAACTGCTGACTGTACAGCCTGCATACTGGGCAAATCCCACCTCTAGATATCTTAAAAATAAATAAATAGAGGTAATAAATCATTTAAGATCATTCATTTTAACCTTACTTATATCTTCCTAGCCTATAATAGAGACTATTATCTTGCTTATGTCTATAATCCCCTTACTCATACTTATTAGGCTGAGGTACTTCCTACAAAAGACTATTGCAAATTATTTCTCAAAAAATTCATTAATGAAGTTAAAAAATACTATAGTTTAAGAATTCTAATCCTTCATATAGATGAAGAAATATTATTTATAAAGACTTTTCTTAAAAAGATTATAATATATGGCATTTATGTTGATTCTTCATCTTTCTATATATCAGAATCTAATAGTGCAACTAAATGCTCAGAGGGTATGATTATTACTTTAGACCATATAATTTGAATTGCTATAAATCTCCCTGAAGATCTCTAGCTTAAAGTATATAAGGCTATAATATATCTCCTTAACTAAATATTAATTTAGTAACTCAAATGGAAGACTCTAATATAAGCTCTAGTCTTCTATCTTAATAAACTGATGAATCTTGACCTCAGTTGCCTATATATATATAAATACTAGGCATATATATTAGATAAAATTATTTCAAAGCTCTGAAAACTCACTCTGTGCACTAAAATTAGACACCTAATAGGTTATAAATCAAATAATATTTTCCATATTTAGCTCTCAAGAGAGTAAAAGGTCATTATAACTCAGAATGTTATATTTAATAAGAATTTCTATTTTAATCTAGATAATCTGCCTAAGAATCTTTCACTTATATCTCTAATATCAGTGAATTTACTACTACTAAATGACATTTCAAAAAGTGTCAGATTTAATGTTCAGAAATTTAAGAGTTCTGAAGATAAAGTTGAAATTAACTCTTCTTTTAAAATTTTAACACTTAACCCTAAAATAGTAGATATAACTTCAAAAATAATATTAGATTTATTTTCTCAAGTATTGCTAATCTCAAAATCAACTTCTATACTATTTACTAATTCTTCTGAATTTTTGATGTCAACCAGTAGAATTCAGCAATTAGATGATTTTAATGACTAACTTGATATAGATACTAATATTAATACTAATAATCTATCAGGTTAACTACTTAATTCTTTTTAGTTGGGCCTATCTTCTACAAATAAGCCCCCAGATGCTCTCCCTAGGGAAATATGCAGTGATATATTAACTAATCATATAGTTTTAAGATATCATACTTAAAAACTAAATCTGAAGTGAACTAGATACATTACTACTCTTAATCATATAGATTATTCTTTAGAATTTTATATTACTTTTACTACAATCTGAATGGATGAACCTCTACTTTATTCTTTATACTAAGATAATCTTTCCTCTCTTTCTTGCAGATGAAAGGAAGCTTTGCATTATAAATTTAAAGATAATTAATTATATATTGCTTAAATTAAATATGATGTTCTATAATAGAAAGGATGCTGAAAAAAAGTTCTAAAATATAAGGCTAAATACTAACCTCTACTACTTATATGGGTATTTACATATAAATTCAATATAGATGGGATCCTTCAAAAATTCAAAGCTCATATAGTTATTCATAGAGATTTATGGAAAAATGAAAAAGTAGAGACTAGATTTATAATACTAGCACTAAAAGTTTTTTATCTTATTATAGCTATAGTAGCTACTTTTAATCTAGAAATACATTAATATAATATTATTAATATCTTTCTCAATGCCATTCTCATTGATAAAATCTATGTTAAACTACCTTCTAAATATAAAGTTTCTAGCTATATATTACTTCTTCTTCAAGTACTTTACAGACTTCCAAAATCTCCTCTATAATGAAATGATGAGTTAAAAATGATGTTACTAAAGCTAGATTTAATGTAGATTTCTAAGGAATTTTATCTTTTTATAGAACTTAGTCTTATAATATTTTTCTATATGAATGATATTGTTGTTGTATATCATCAACATTATAAATTAATATTTATTGATTTTATAGCTTAATTAATGAGTACTTATAAGCTTTAAAATATAAGAAAGATTAAGTGATTTTTAGAAATTCAAGTCCTTTAAGATCATACAGCTTAAAAACTCTGGTTATGCCAGGATAGTTATATGACTAAAATAGCAGTAAAATTCAGAGTTGAATATTGCAAACTCTATCATATACTTATTTCTACTAAACTAGTCTATTCTTATAGTGGTTTTCCTACTTTCTAAGAGATTTATGATTATTAATACTAAATTAACTCTATTATCTATTCTTCTATAGAAACTTAACTTAATCTTACCTTCTCTACTAAAGTTCTTACTAATTATATAATTAAATCTTCATCTTAACATAATAACCTTCTACATTGTGTCATTACTTATGGGTATCAAACCTGAAATCTTATCATTAAATATAATACTTCTAAAGCTGATGATAAAGGCCCAGTATTCTGAATCTATACTGATATTACTTATACTAATAATCTAGCTACTTACTGAAGTACTTAAAGGATGATTTTCATTCTTTTTAGAGGAGTAATTAACTAGAAATTCTTAAAGTAATAAATTATTATAATCTTTTTTACTGAAGCAGAGCTTTTAGCTCTATCTATAACAGCTAAAGAGGCATACTAATAAAAATGTCTATTTAATTAAATTGATTTTAACCTGGAATGCATATTGATCATTTAAAATGATAATATTCAGACTATTTACTTACTTAAGGATAAAGCTCTCTATATTATAATAAAGCTCTACTATATCAATATTTATAATTACTGGCTTTGATAGGAAGTTCAACAGGGCCAAATATCTATTAAATAAATAAACATAAAGAAAATGCCTGTGAATAATTTTACTAAATCTCTTTCTTATATTACTTATAAGGAATTCTGCTGTCTCATTAATCTTATTAATATAAGTAGGAAATTTAGGTAATTCTTTGCTATTAAATTATCTCTACTCCACTCTATGATACATTAAAATTGAGGTAGTTCTTCACCATTAAATTACCTCTGCTCTGCTTGATAATCCACTGAGAAAGTATGTGAGAAGTGATATAATATATGCCTCAAGTGCCTGCAGAGTAGATCCTCTATTTTTCAGTCATTTAGTTCTACATTAATGATCTTTTCATTGTTTCCTTCTTAATAGTGATAATAACTGATTGTCTCTATTATTTTCTACACCTATTTTGTATGGTAACTTAGATTTTCATTATCTCAGGTAATCACATGTCAGTAGCTATAAATAGTGGTGAAATCTGCCAACTTAGACAAAGGAATCAATCATCTTTCTCCTCATGGATTTCTCTAACTACATTCAACCCTCTTACAGTAACGGAATACTGTAACCGCAACATGAGTGAAGAAAGAAGGGAGAGAAAGAGATACTGCAGCATTATATACCATTAGACAGATACTTCGGAGTAAACATTTCGATTCTATCCAAATACCGTCTTTCAATCCGATTCGAGACGCGTTGCCCGTCCTCGGGCGGGTTAGCCCCTGTGTGAACGTCTGACCGGGCCGAAGATCCGCCTTTCGGCATTTCTTTTGATTGGTGCAATGCTTCGGCACCTTCTCCCCCGAAATTCCTCTGCTCCTGTTGACAACATGCCGCGCCTTTTAATCTCCATATCTTCCTGGCTGTCAATAGCCGAGTTACATTTGAACGCCTCTGACAGTGAGAAGCTCCTTCCGCAGACTAACCTCGGAATCCATCCTCCCAGGATGATGCTATGCGTAGTATTTACCCCACGGGATGTCTTTTTAAGAGTGGGGGCCTACCGCTTGTCGGTGCAAGCTCCGCAAATCTCAATGTCTGATACAAAAGAAATGCCGGGGCCTGAATTGCTCAGGTTCTTCGCAGGAAAGTTGGAAATCTCTCATCCAACTCCGAAATCGAGGTTGTGAGAATCGTGCCAACATGGTTTCTGCCGTTTCGCTGTGGGCAGCGTTGCTTTCAATAGCAGCTACAACTGTCTCGGGTCTAGAAAATAGAAATGATGGAGCTCTTTATAAGGATCCATTGCAACCTGTTGAGAGCAGGGTCTCTGATCTTCTGTCAAAAATGACTATCGAAGACAAGATGGGCCAATTGATGCAAGGTGCGTGAACTGCTGGGAAGACAGCAATTGTTTCCCATTCCCCCTCGAGGGAAAACAAACTACTGGCTTTAGCTGACCGTTCTAACATAGGGGATCTTGCGAATTGGCTTAATTTGACTTCGGGTGCTTTCAATTACACGGGCTTGGTTGAGAATATGAAATATAAAGCCGGGATGTTTTATGGTATTGTTATCCGCGATTCACGCCTTAAAAAACGAAGACAATTTCTCGTACTTATGATTCTATTTGATAGCCGGACATCCTATTTCATGGGATGACCTTACAGAGAATGTGAAGCGGGCACAAGACTACCTCGTGGAAAATACTACACTTGGGATTCCGGCATTGGTGCACTCCGAAGGTAAGGAAGCCTTCTACCCGGCCATCCAGCGAAGACCCCAAAACTCAAGGACTGTGATGTAGGTATTCACGGGTTCTTAATTGGAAATGCGACGATTTTCAATTCGCCAATTGCGTACGGATGTTCATGGAACAGAAAGGTTAGTTGAGCATGTAATACATTATCCAGTTGACTAGCTCACCCTTCGAAAAGCTGGTTGAGAAGATGTCAGCGATAATCGCCCAAGAGTCCCTAGCTTTGGGTGTCAATCAGATTTTTGCTCCGGTAGTAGACCTGGCTAGAGAACCACGGTATGGAAGAGTAAGCAGAACCTGATACTTCGATGTCACCTCATGACGGGATTTAACTAAGAGAAACGCTTCAGGTCGAAGAGTCAATATCTGAGGATGGATATCTGACCGGCGAACTGGCGTACCATTTCGTCAAAGGCCTGCAAAGCCTTAATGTCTCCGCCACCGTCAAACATTTTGTTGGAGTTAGCAGTCCTGAGCAGGGTCTGAATACCGGACCGGTGCATGGGGGTGAAAGAGAGCTGAGGACAACGTATGCAAACTCAGCCATACCTTGAAGAACATAAGAATTTTAAAATTTCGACTAATCCTGTCGAAATGTAGTTGGATGCCGCCCTTCAAAAAAACCATCATCGATGCTGGAGCATGGAGTATTATGAGCGCGTATCACTCGTAAGTTACCCCCCATCACCTTTTCTCGAGTGACATCCTAATATCATTATGCAGCTATGATGGCGTGCCAGCTGTTGCTGACCCGCATACACTTACGGACATCTTGAGAGATGAGTGGGGTTATAAATACTGGGTGACCAGCGACGCAGGCGCGACAGATAGACTTTGCGATAGCTTTAAGCTCTGTCGCTCCGAACCAATTGATTCAGATGCCGTCACCCTGAGCGTGCTGCCCGCCGGAGGCGACGTTGAAATGGGAGGAGGTTCTTTGTAAGTTCGCCTGGAATGTAGGGGCAGGGTAGGCCATATGCATAGGCTTATTCGTGACCTAGCAATTTCCGATCTATCCAACACCTCGTTGAGGATGGCAAACTGGATATTGACGTCGTGGACACAGCCGTCTCCCGAGTGCTCAGGGCGAAATTTGAAATGGGTCTTTTCGAAAAGCCTTACCCTGGCGCTCCCGCGGATGAATGGAGTAACCTTATTCACACGGATGAAGCCCTTGAACTTGCAAGAGAGCTTGACAAGGAATCCGTTGTTCTTCTTGAAAATCATGACAACATATTGCCACTTAAGAAGAGTGGATCGATCGCGGTTTTGGGGCCAATGGCTCACGGTTTCATGAACGTAAGTTCCCATTAGTTCTATTTCTAGAGAGTAATCAATCACTGAACTTGTTTCCAACAGTACGGCGATTATGTCGTCTACGAAAGCCAATATCGCGGGATCACCCCCCTGGACGGAATTCGCGCGGCGGCAGGAGATAAAGTGAAAATCAACTACGCCCAAGGATGCGAACGTTGGAGCAACGATAAGTCAGGATTCAAAGAAGCAATCAAAGCCGCGAAGAAATCCGATGTTGCTGTTGTGGTCGTCGGCACATGGTCAAGAGACCAGCAGGAGTTATGGCAAGGGGTTAATGCTACGTAAGTGGGCCCTATCCCCCTATTTTCAAAATCTGGGCATGGGTTCTATTTATATACTGACTCGAATACCACATTTAGAACCGGCGAACACGTCGATGTGAACAGCCTAAATCTCGTAGGCGCTCAGGCGGATCTTGTCAAAGCCATTGCAGACACCGGGGTGCCTACCGTGGTCGTATTTTCTTCCGGCAAACCAATTTCGGAGCCGTGGATTGCCAACTACACCTCTGCTCTAGTCCAACAGTTCTATCCCTCTGAACAGGGAGGACATGCGCTTGCTGACGTTCTTTTCGGGGACTACAACCCGAGCGGAAAGCTATCCCTCAGCTTCCCTCACGATATCGGCTCTATCCCGACATTTTACGATTACCTAAATTCCGGCCGGTCAATTGAAGATTCAGGAGTCGTCTACGAAAATGGAAGCATAAGTTTTGGCCATCAGTATGTTATTGGCACACCAGATCCATGGTATGAATTCGGGCACGGGAAATCGTACTCGACTTTCGTGTATTCGAATGTCACGCTGGATAAGCAAGAGGTTTCGGCAGAAGATACTGTTACTGCTACAGTCACGGTTAAGAATGCCAGCGAGCGAGATGGCACAGAAGTGGTGCAGCTCTATGTTAGAGACTCAATCTCATCTGTGGTTGTTCCGAATATGGCGCTGCATGGCTTTGAGAAGGTGGAGATTCCGGCAGGAGAAAGCGTTACTGTTGATATCTCAGTCAAAGTTCAAGACTTGGGGCTCTGGGATGCACGGATGAACTACGTCGTTGAGCTGGGCGAGTTTGTTGTTCTTGTTGGATCGAGTTCGAAGGATATCCGAGGCAATGCGACGTTCACTGTTGTCTGATATAGCTCCATGTAATATCGAGATGTTATCTTTGAATATACAGGACTGATAATACTACAGCGCTACGCAATAGAATTCATGGTAATAAAAGCCTCGTTAAATATCCTCAACCCCATGATTTCCTACTTGAAGTAAGCTATGATATCTCCTGTAGGGTGTTTCGGCAACCCGTCCCCCGGGGCAGTTCCATCACCCTCCTCCGTAAGACTTTTGACCCACTCAATCCCAGAATTCCACCAAATATGCCGCTCAGGCATCCCTACTTTTTCCAAATCCTCGTCGTCCAGCGTGCCAATCCCCAGATCCATCAGTGTCTCCGCCCCCTCCTCTTCATAAGCCACGAACGAAATATTCGTCCCGCACCTGGAACAAAACGTCCGCCACACAGATTGTGATGAAGCATAGTGAACCATAAAAGTACTCCTCGACATCTCACTGGGGTGAACAAGTTGCAGGCCACTCATGTTAATTCGAGTATCATTTGCTTCCCCGTCGCGGGCAACTTTGCCATCTTCTGATCGGACTAGTAGCGAAAAACTGATATATTCTTGCGGGCATATATTCCAGAACTGGACTGGGGCACCAGATGCTCGTCGACAGTCCTTGCAGTGGTCGAACGTTAAGAGCGGGGGTTTGACATTTGGTTGTCCCTCTGTACGGTGTGGGTTGAGGCTTGGTCGGTCCTCGATTTTTGGAAAGGAGACTTGGTAACGGATTGCGGTGCAGTAGCAGCCGCCTTTGAGAGAGAACGATCCGTCCGGGATAGTTGAAGGCATGATAACTGGTTGGATGGTTTGGATGTAGGTTGGATGTCCTAGATTTTGTAGCTGAAATGCCTTGCGTTTCGATGATAGTGGACAGTCGCGAGTGATGAGAGGCTGTGTGAGTGAGCCCTACCATAAGGCAGAAGGTTGAATATTAAGTTGATAAGAACCAATGCCGCGTCTGGCCATAGAATCAACACGCAACCTCTAGTTAGCGAGAGAATACGAGGATGACTCCTTGTACTCGAAGAGTTTTCACGGTGGGGAAGGAATGTATGGATGTGATTGTTTTCATTATGTTCCTTGTCTCCCATTGGATTTTGGAAGGAAGATGTGACAAGTAACGATCTCGCAAGCAGTTAAGTGGTTATTTGCGGAATAAACTTTGGTCACCTGTTTTTATTCTGACCTTCAGACGAATAACGTCGAAGTGCGATGAACGACGAGATCCCTTTAAATGACGAAAGCCAAATTGAACATATAGAATCTGCCCTGTCGTACGTACGTATGCAAAAATAGCAAGAGCAGATATATACCCCTGTCTGTATACTCGTCCAATGTCATGATTATATGGGAATACAATAGCAGAATAGTGCTTGTGTAGATGTGCTGACGGAATGTATTATGGTTTGGGATCGATAAAGAAATGCCCATAAATGTTTAGATATTTATCTAGCTTGAATTCTTCATTGTTTATCCCCGTGTATTCTTCAAACCTTGGCCCTGTAATGTGGGTAACGGGACAAATATTACTCCATGCGAGACACCCGAAGCATACATGTTTGGTGAAAGGTTCTAACCCACTTGGCATAACTAACCCTGTAAGTAACAGTTCGTTTTTCGAGTGTGCGATTCGTTCGAGACCTGGAACCTGAATCTATCCACAACAGACCCCTTTCTCATTCCGGAGGAGCGATGTATGTACATATTCACCACCTTCACGAATTCAGAGAAACCAGGGATGGTGTTCGGAGATGTGAACGCTATGCCTAACGTGTTTTGGAAGAGGGCGAAAGTTCCTAAAGTCTGGGGACAATAACGATAGATTTCCTCATTGCGTAATCGTCGCCGTTTCATAAAAATGTCTCCGGGTCGCCGCCTATAGGCTAGACCCTATTGTAATTGACATTTCACGAATTGTGTTGCCTGAGGAAGTCTGCTCGACAGGGGGCTAGAACACCATGGAAGCGTAGCCCATTGTATTTGGTGATCTCATAACCTTATTCAAGACGCGTGGCTAGTTATTTCTCTCATCACTATGGTGTGGAGGGCGTTGAGAACCGGCCGTAACAGAAGGACCATCCAGTCGAGTGCTTCCGGCAGTGCCAGATTGATAAGGCTCGGATCCTGATGTTGATGCGTGGCATCATTCAGCCGAATTCTCCGCCGCGCTACGGCCATGGCATGGCGTCGTCGGGGTGGCTCACCGTGGCTGCACAGATTCCCAGCCTCCAAGAATGTAGTTAGGGCTGAAAGAAAGGAGTTAGGGTTATCCACAAATGAGCTTTATTTGGAACACACGTGACTTAGCGCGGTCAGCCTGGGCAACATCCCAAACCTCATCACCGACATCTCTGGGCATCTCGGGCCGGACATGGCTCGATGTTGGTTGGATCAAATCGCGATACAGCTCCGCTCCGCCCTCGCAGCGGCCCAAACAGATGTTGATACCGCGTACTCGCACTGGCTGGGGATGACTGGCTTTTCTTGTGGAGGCCCCACAGCCTGACACCTCGCGATTGCCGAACCGAAGGCCCCCGGAGGAGCTATCCACACCCACAGAGTTATTCCACTGAGATCTGGAGTGTTTGAGGGTCCCAGATTAATTCGATTAACTACGCTCTGAGCATGCACCCAGGGTGATGCACCCGTCGTGACTTTTGAAAGAACACCATCAAAGGCCGGGATTGGTCTCGCATTCGGATTGGTCTCGTATTCGGGATTGGTCTCGTATTCCGTGCTTGGACTTTCTCATCCAGGATGTTTATTACTTAAATTTTTTAAAGTTTTCAGCCCGATTATGCGATAGTTACCCACAAGGGAAAACATCGAGCCGGCACATCAAATTTCCTCGGTAGCCTCTCCGAGAATTGCCCAGATGGGGAGTGGCTATGTACGAGTATGTATACAAGCGTCCCCCAAGCCCTGACTGCGGAAAGCCCCACCAGGACCTACGTATGCGTGGTAGATGCGCGGATAATGCTGATGATTTGAAATATCGGAGGAAGATGATGCCTCCTGGGTTTTTTCGCTGCCTGGTATCGTATCGCTTGGCACCTCTGGGCGTTTAACTCCGTGGAACCTGCATCGCATACAGGACATCCCTGTACAATCGGATGTATTAGTTCGGCGGTGTCAATTTAGGATAGTATCCCTTGCTCTCTGGTGATTTGCTCCCTCGTTCTTTGCCTTGTCCTTCAATCTATTGGCGCTGATGAACGAAACGTGGCGGAGACTTATTTCCGTCTATGATCATCATGGGCATGACTTCGGCCCAACTGAATTACGTATGGGATGAAGACTTCGAGCCCCTGGAAGCATGACGACATTGGAACGGAGATATATGTACCAATACCGCAATAGTATTTGCTGGTATTGGTAGTTGTGCCATTTATAGAACCTGATATCAGTTTTCATCACCACAAGCCCCTGAGCCTCATGTTTCTCAGCCCACATCGGTGACTTAAATATCGGGGGCCTTTCTTGTTATCAATAGTCTTTTTCTCTACAAGCTCTACTCTATATTCTACTACATCCTGTGTCACATATCATCCCGCTCTCTAACAACTCGCCATTCCTTCTCTGTCTCGGTCATTCAAAACGGTTATGTCTCTTGCTCTTGTGTCGGCCTTGTTGCGCCGTGAGGAGGAAGAATTTGATAGCAATCTTTGCACATTCGAGACCTGCGATCTCGTGGATTCCTACTATGGATATCGTCCCTCATTGATAGCGAATGTGGTTTTGACTGCACTTTTCGGAATTTCTTCTGCAGCATTCTTTCTACAAGCCTTCAAGTCAAAGCAGTTTATTGGCTTTTCGGTTGCTATGACACTTGGAACTGTCGGTGAAACGCTCGGCTATGTTGGAAGAATTTTGATGCATAACAATCCCTGGAAGGAAGTGAGTAAACATCTAATTCATAAAAAGGCACATTATTTACAGCATTTAATTAACAATCATCATTTAGATCCCCTTCATGATCCAGATCTGCTGTCTCACAATTGCCCCCGCCTTCCTCGCTGCTGGAATCTACTTCTGCCTCTCCAGAATCGTCACAACTTTCGGCCGTGAAAACTCGCGCATTCCCGCCGTTTGGTATCCCCGAATTTTCATCACATGCGATGTTATCGCCCTTATCCTACAAGCCGCCGGTGGCGGCATTGCCAGTTCTGCAGATCCTGGCGATTCTAGTGCCGACTTGGGGAAAAACCTGATGATTGCTGGTGTTGTGTTCCAAGTCGTCACTCTGGGTATATTTATCGTGCTCGCTAGCGACTTTGCCATCCGCACCTGGCTCCGCATTCGATCCCTCGGCGCGGGTGCCTTGGACGCCAAATACGCCAGACTTCGGGATTCAACTGCTTTCCGCAGCTTCCTTCTCGCCTTGGCTATATCCACCCTCTTTATTTTCGTGCGCTGTGTTTATCGAATCGCGGAACTCTCCGGTGGCTGGGACGGTCCGTTGATGAAGGAGGAGCCTCTATTTATCGCCCTTGAGGGCGGAATGGTTAGCGCAGCTGTACTGGTGCTTAATGCTTTCCATCCTGGCAGATGCTTTGGCCAAGGATATAGTGACTATTCGAAGGCTGACGTCGCTTCTAATGCGAGCTACAGCGAACAGGAGCTCAGAATGTTACCTCGCCAGTCCAGCCCATGATTAGTGTTGCTTTTTCAGCATCCAACTCGAATTCGCTTTTATCTTTTTATTTCCTTGCACGTTTGTTTGTCGAATATTCTCTTTGGATTTTTTCTGCTGCATCCATGGTCGCGACAGGTATAGACTATGTGTCATGTCCACCTTTTTATGTGCTCTTGAGCGTGGCGTTTTGTTCCTTATTTCTGGGTTTCCTTATTACTTTGTATTAATGAGTCCATGGACATTAGATGATAACAGGAGAATAAGATAGATCATTTTCAAGCACAGCCAACTGCCATATGGAGAGGAAAGACTATTGTCCCAATGATAGCACTACCCGGGATCCCAAAAAACCGAAGATTGGGTAATACTACTAGAGGAAATTGCATCTGCCCGACTAGAGTCTGAGGGGCTCGAACGATCCCTCTATTCCGCTCCGCATCTCTCCCGGGGATTTTAGCTCATATTAGCAGTATATGTTTTAGGTAGTGTTTAACTAGCTACCCAGGCCTGATCTACGCTCATTTGGACATCCCAGCCTCTACTATTTTAGAGAAAGGGGAACTAGACTCTCACTGCTGATCCGGCCTATGAGATCCAAGTTAACATATATGAAATTATGAGCAGTATATTTAGGCCCATTGAGAGTAGAGTTCACCAGTAAACCTGCCCACTGGCAATTGGCTATAGCTATTTAATTTATATTGTAGGGTTTTATCAATAAATTCTGTGATATTAGCTGCCTGGGCAGGAAACATGATAAAGTAGCTTTAGCCCCGAATCGCGGGCTTCCACACGTCCATCCAATGCCCTTTGAAAGTTGATCCCTAATCTCGCTGGGAACGATTTTCGCATGGGTTGCTGTCTCTCAACTACATGGTCCCGATGGTGGTATATCGCCTATGTAGTGCACCATATGAGGCACCCACTAATGTCTCCGGCTGTGGCTAGGTTCCAGATTTAATGTGCCGGCTTTAATGGGCCAAGGCCGTCTTTTTGTGAAAGGACGTGTTCCAGTCCCCTCAGGATGGTGCAATGAAAGGAGAACAGCATAGTAGGGTGGAGTGGGGTAGGGTGGGGTACACTTCTGTTGGCCGTACGCCTCCGGCCTCCCAATCAGGTGTAGCACACTTATGTGATTGCACAGTAGATAGATTCCTCACTAGTGTAGCAATATGAGAGATCTTCAACCTTCCCACAGGTTATAACCTGGATAGTACATTTTTTATTAAAAATCACTGTAATTAAGACTGGAAGGTTCACCTGACTTGAATATCTCATCAGATTTATAGTGTGATATTTGATTACCTGGAATTTGCATGTCTTTTGTATTTTTCATACTTATTTTATGATTTCTTGTGGTATGAAAATTTTTTTTTGGACTGTGTGAATGATTTTTTAGACATCTCACAGGCACATTATTAGCAGATTTTTTGGACTATAATTACTCTGATGATGTATAGAATGTCTAACAACATGCCTGATATCCTCCAACTGGTAGATACCTCTAATGCTCATTATATTATTTTGGCTCACTCTCTAATAAGCTATAGGGCCACTAAGCCTGACATCCAGACTACAGAGCCTGCATACTCAAACATGCAGGCCTCAGGGCCTGCCTACCCCAGTTCTATGAGGACTATAGATAATGATATAAGTCACATGCAGCTACTAAATAGGTCACACAGCACACCTATAGACCTAAATACTCTGATTATTATGACATAAGATACTCTTATAGAGATGATGACTCACCTCTTCACTTTTATCAAAGTTGTACAGATGACCCCCCTACAGCCTATTATTCTATATAATACTATCAGAGAGGAATTATGTGAGTATCAGAAGGAAATTCAATAGATAATTGAGATTAAAGATATTATCACTTTTGATGATATGAACTATGAATTCTGACACACTAAGATTCTTATAGATGCTGAAGTTATTAGTACAACTAACATTCTATTAAAAAATCAAGATGAGAGCTTCTCTGAAAAAACTTATGAATAGGCTAAATAGTCTGTATGATTAAAGATGTTATATTACTGAATTCTCATGAGTCTATAAGGTAATATTTGGGCTGTACTTAGCACTCTGAAACTAGATAATATTATGGCTCTATAGGAGAAAATTAACATGAAGTATGCTATCTCTCTTGCAGAGAAGTGCATGCTCATTATCAAGAAGTTGATGACTCTTCAAGTTAAGAATACTGATTATATGCTCTATTAGTAATATTTTTACTATCTCATCACTTATCATAGGAAGCTCTCAGTTGGATTGGAAGATATTTATCATGACATATTCCTATTGGGACTTAAAGATTTTCAGAAGCAATTTATAAAGACTCAACTTGATGAGTTCTTTTCTATGAGCCAGGAATGAATTGTAAATATTGATGTTAATGACCTTATAAAGTAATTAATAAACTGTTGTGATAAGAAATTAGCTGACTCCTTCCTGAAGAATTCTATGGTGAATTCTATAAATACTACACTAAATTCAAACTTCAATTCAAATTTGAATATGAACACTGCTGGCTTGAAAGGCACAAAGAGGAAATACTGCAGTTATTATAAGATTCCTGAATATAAGAATGATTAGTGCTGATAGTTACATTCTAAGTAATAACTAAAACAGCTGAACTCAGATGACTTGAACAAATCAGATGATTTAGATAAAAATAAGGGTAATAGATCTAATGATCTCAAGAAGAGTGAGAGTAATAAAGATCTTATGTCACACCAACCTTCTATAAATACTGTAATGGTCTGGGGTGAAGCCTTTTTAGCTACACCAGATGATTCCTTAAAATCATGGTATTTGAATATGTGTGCCAGCTTCAATATGACTGGTGAATATCATTTGATGCTCAGCTATTAGCCATATGAAGGTAATCTCAGTGTTGATGTTGTAATGAATGATGAGGTAAAGATAGAAGGAATTAGTAATATGATTTTTGAGGTTGAGAATGATAATATTCTACTATATGATATTTATTATCTTTTAGATTTAATGGTTAACTTACTGTTATATGTGCAGTTAGAGGATTAGAATTATAGATTCACTCTATCTAACTCTATATTATTATATTTTGTCTGCAGGGCCCTGAACAGTGTTACATTCAATGCTGTATGGACTGGCAAAGGTGATGTATATAAAATTATAGAATGAGAGTCTAAAATTAATGTCAACCATATTAGTAGAGTAGTTAATTATATTGTGAAATTGCATGAGTATGGATCTTCTGATTTGGACTGAAGAATTGACCTTACAGCTGCAGCTACTACTACTATATTTCTGACCCTAATATTAAAGCTACCTTTAGTTGACAAAATGCTCATGAAATGATATAGAGACCTCAGGCACATTCATACAGGCATTATTATTATGATGTCTAAGAATCCTCATGCAGATATTAAGATAATTAGTCTGAAATCTAAGTTCTATTATAAGGACTGCATCAAGACTGGCATGACTCAGCATTTCTCTAAGATCCTCATGTCTTAATTGGTTTATCTGATTGAGAAGATTCATATTAATCTTGCAGGAGGAGGTAAAATGTTAGATGATTTATCTGACTATCCTCTGAAGTTCTGATAGAGGATAAAATATTACATGCTCATAATGTACAACATGATATGTTATAGATAAGTATATTTTCTCAAGATGAAGGATGAGGCAGTTGATGCTTTTAATCACTAATTTAAATTCATGTAGAACATGGGGTTTATAGCCCCTGTATTTCTATATATAGATATAGATGGTGTTTTTTGGTCTGGCAAAATAATCAATCTGATGACCTAATAGAGGATTAAATGAGAACTAACTATACTGTAGTTACTGCATCAGAATGGAGTCTCTAAGTACAGTATTTATATGATAATAGAATGTATGAGAGTGATTCTCAATCAGAGTGGATTACTCAAGAAGTTCTAGGCAGATATTCTATATGTAGTTGTAGATATTATGAACAACACTCCAATATCTATAGTTCTATATAATGAAAAGTTCTGGCTGTAGATGGTAGATTTAGTTACCTCCAGCTCTTATATGATTCTGGCATGTACTCTATTTAATATACTACCTCAGGTGAAGTATTTTTACTGCATTGGAGTGCTTGCATACACTCACCTGCATGGCTTGCAGAAGTCAGCAGATAAACTGTTACCTCATGTGATGTAACAGGTGCACTCTGATAAGTGGATTGTGTGAGCTATATGCTAGAATCAAGATTGTAATTGCTAGAGAAAGGAAGGAAAAAGGGAAAGGAATCATGAGATTATGCAATATAAATAGAAGGGAATTATGCAAGGTTGAAGCAGATAAACATTCATATAAAGGCCCAGTCAGAGGCATCCAATCAGGCAGTTGGAGATTAGGTGAAGTTTGGGCAAGCTACAGATATAGAGTATAAGGGCATAGCCCTTCACATTATCCCCCCCTATTTGGATTCAGAGGGCAGGCAGGAGGAGTCAGAAAATCAGATGTAGGGTAGTGCAGGTGGAGTCTTATCAGGCAGGTGCAGCCCTTCATAACAGGTAAGTACAGTGGTGTTCTGCAGGGTAGAGGTCAGTTCTCATAAAGGGGCCTCATATTCAAGCCACTTCATCAGGTACTGAAATCCTCATCCATAGCAGTAGCAGTTGAGGATGGCTTCAATCTTGTATTCTACCTCATTATCTTCCCTGATGATGCCAGGCAGATGCCAGTCAGTGATCTCTTGCAAGAGGAATAGGTTGGTGGAGGCCTTGCAGAGCAGGTTCATATGAAACACATTGTGAATCTCAGGTGGCATGTCAAGGCAGTAGTTATAACTTCTCAGGACTTCAATGATGATGTACTTGGCATATCAATAGTTAAGTGTGCAAGACAGGCAATCAGTCATGATGTTTCAGAGGTCTAGCCAGACCTTATTACCTACCTTATAGTGTTTAGTGGGATTTCAGCAGGCATTCATGCAGTCCTGTTGGTCCTGCTGAGCACTAGCCATGGAGAATTCAGCCCACTCATGGGCTTGCTGGAGTTTCAAGACAATGGTGTCCACAATTTGGATTGAACTGTAGGGCAAAGCAGAAGGTTTAGGCAATTCAGTGAGATTAAGGATTTCAAGGTTGTAACTGTGCAAGAGGAAAAACAGGCTGACACCAGTGCTGATAGTATTGCAGCTATTAATTGTAAGTTCAGTGTGCAGGAGGAGTTCATTCCAGTCATCCTGGGTATATAAATAGAACTTTTGGAGGTAGTTCTTAGTTGTCTGGATCATACATTCAGTGCTGCTATTAGTTTCAGGGTAGTAGGCAGTCAAGAGGTATCAGGAGATTTTAAGGAGCTGGCAGATTCAGGTCCAGACAGCTTCAATAAACTAGGTTCCATAGTTCAAGACAATTATATAGGGCAGACCATGCTGATAATAAAATGAACTTCAAAGGAAGGCTTTAGCCACTACAGGCACATTCATCTTCACACAGGATTTAAAGATAATATCTTTGCTGAGGTGATCAACAATGATAAGAATATTCTTGCAGCTATCACTCATGAGGAGGTCTACTGTAAAATCAATGGCAATATCACATCAGACACATTCAGGGATCAGAAGAGATTTAAGTAGACCTTGGTAGTAGTTCTGCCAAGTAATGATGGATCAGCAGACATTGCAGTTCCAGGTGAACTGTCAGATGCTCTGAGACATATCAGGCCAGTAGAAATCTCAGGATAAAATCTGGTAGAGTACTTTGTAGTCTGGATAGTCAGTCATCAGAGAATCATGAGTTTCTTGTATGATTCAGGTGCACAATGGTTCTGAATCAGGAACCCACTGCCTCCCTTGGAAGTGTAGTTGGGAGTCAGGGTCTACAGAGCATTTAGTGATGTCAACATGAGCTTGGAGTTCAGGCAGAAAATAGCAAGCTTTATCTTGGATGACCTGGGTCATCATCTGAAGGCATTTATTGGAGGTAGCAGCAGTGTCCCAGAGTCCCTAGAGTGGGGATGAGGTGGTTGCAATTAGCAGGGTGACAGGCAAGGCACATATTACTCCATGTAGCATTGCTTCAGATTCTTTGAGGATCTGCAGATCTAGCAGTCTCTGTTTGCAGTTTGCCCAGTAGATGTCAGAGTCTTTGGAAGGTATATTCTATTCACATCAGAAGAGGGCATCAGTCATGAAGTTCTCTGTGCTGAGGCAGTAATGGATTATAAAATGGAAGTAGCTGAGGAATTCAGCCCAGTGCATTTAACATTCAGAGAGTTTATGGGTTGTCATGAAATATCAGAGGTTCTTATGATCTGTGATGATTTTGAAGTCTTTCATACTACAGAGTTTGGAGTCCCATTCCTCTAGATATTGGATGATAGCAAGGAGTTCCTTGTCATAAATCTCATAGTTAGCTTCAGCAGGGCTGAGCTTCTTGGACATAAATGCACAGGGTCACAGGATACCTTCATCATCCCATTGCATGAGAGCACCACCTATGATGTAGCCAGAGGAGTCTGTTTCAACCACTGTTGGGCAGTCAGGGTTAAATGCAATGAGCATCAGGGTGGAGATGAACATCTTCTTAAGGTATGTGAATACCTTGTTTGCTTCTTTAGATCACTAGAACTGTTGGTCTTTGCATGTGAGGTTAGTCAGTAGTCAGATGATGTCAGAGAAGTCTCAAATGAAGTGTTGGTAGAAATTTACAAATTCTAGGAAGTCTCATATATCTTTTATGATTGTAGGGGCCTCTCATTTAAGGATAGCAGCAATCTTCTTGGGGTCCATATGGACTCCCTTCCCTGCCTCTATAATGAAGCTGAGGTAGGTCATCTCTTGGACTTTAAAGGTAGATTTATTGATATCAATTGGGAGACCATGTTCACAGAGACAGGTGAGGACTTTTTGGACATACTCTTAGTGCTATTTATGGGATCCATCAGTGAAGATGAGAATGTCATCAAGGTAGGCAGAGGTGAATTCATCTAAATAGTCTTATAGGGCCCAGTTGATGTACTTCTAGAAGGTGCTCAGGGCATTTATGAGGCTGAAGGGGGTGACTGTCCATTCAAACAGATCATATCTTGTGCAAAAGGTGGTTAGTCATTCATCTCCTTCTGTGATTCAGATCTTATAAAATATGGAGATGACATTAAGCTTTATGAACCACTTGGCTTGTCCAATTCATTCAAGAGTCTTGTTGATTAACAGTAGTGGATAACAGTCTTTTCTTGTGAGTTGGTTGAGGCCACAGTAATCTATGTAGAATCAGAGGCCTCTACCAGACTTCTTGATGAAAAGAATGGGTGTGTCAGCAGGTGAATTGCTAACTCAGATGAAACCTTTGTCAAGAAGGTCATTGAGGGTCTTGTGGAGCACAAGTAGTTTATTGTGTGACATATTGTATAGGGGTTTCTAGGGTGGCTGGGGATCTTTACTGTTCATCTTTTCAAGTTTGATGTGATGGTCATGCACACTGTGGAATGATAGGAGCTTCTTAGTGGCTTTATAGTCAAAAATATTAAGGAATTCATGGTAGTGTGGGGGAAGAACTGTTGTGGGGTCAGTCTTCAGCTTTTTGGAGAGTCAGGAGAGAGCTTTCTCTATGTCAGACATGCTGGTAGTGAAGATTTTAATGGGGGATCAGGACTTGAGCTTCTGATTACAATGTTAGAGGAGTTTAAAGGTATTGGTAGAGATCTAGTGAAGGTCAGCAGTCTTGTGGACATCCTTTTTAGACACATAGATGTCTCCAGGGAACACAATGCATCAGTTGCATGCATTAATGAGAGCTTGATGTTCAGATAATCAAGATAGGCCTAACATGAAGTTATATAGGAGATTCTCAATTTCATATGTATAAGTATTCTCTTGGAGGAATTCACTGACATCAACATCAAGTTTCACCATGTTTCATATGAAGCTGCTAGTGTCACTGCTGATGCTTTCAATCTTTTGGGGGACAATCAGGATACACAGGAGATTATAATAGTTGACCATGTGAGGGTGAATTATTATGTAGTAATAGCAGCCACTATCTACCATAGCATTCATATTAAAAGAATGATTAACTACAGTAGGTACAAGGATTGCCAGAACTATTATTTTCTTCTCAAAGGTCTTCCTATCTAACTCTGGGAGCTTCTGCTCATAATTTCACATGGAAGCTAGTCTTTTCTCAAGTCTGATTTGGCATCTTCAAAGTCCTCCTCTTCCTTGGGCTTAGTCTGCACATTCACAGATTGTACAGGCAGTTTTAGGGGAATATGGGTGCTATGGTAGTTGGCAGCTCTGTGCCCAGATTTATCACAGTTAATGCAAACACCTTGGATGTGGTAGTCAGTGACAGCAGTGGTAGTCATATTAGGGATGCAGAAACCATTCATGCAAGCTGTCAGCTCCCAGTCCATGACATTTGAATTATAGGGCTGAGTTACTCTGAGGAAGGCTGCTCCAGAAGTAGTAGGAACATTACTATGGATTTGGCCCTGGATGGCCTTGACCTTAGATAGGTTGTTCTCTATACTGTGGAGCTTCATATAATATTCAAGGTATGTGGGAGGTTCAACAGAGGTAATGATCTGCTGTAGGAGCTCAAACTTGATGGCCTTCTTGAGTAGGGCTTTCTTGATAGTGTCATCTCATAACTAGCCATTAGCTTCTAGAATCTTCTGATTAAATCTTGGGAGAAAGGTGGCAAGTAGATCAGTCTTCTGGTAAACACTGTGCAGTTAGGTCAGGGCCTTCTGAGCCACTGAAGGGTCAGAGAAAAGGATGTCAAGCTGATCAAGAATGATGTCAGAGATTATAGAAATGAGCTTGGCATTGGCCTTCATCTAAGGGTGGAATCAGGTGATGGTAGTGCCAGAGAGTTAGGTGTAGATATACCAGGCCTGGTCAGCAAGAGATCTGATTGCAAGGCTGTCCAAAGTGATTTTAGCCTCCACACTGAGGTGCCAGATAGGGTATTCAGAGACTTGTTTGCCCATGAATTTCTTGAGGGTGGCAAGCCTCTCCTTCAGGCATTTCAGGAAGTCATTGAAAGGAGCAGTCAGGTGAGCAGGGGTCAGAGCAGAAACTAAAGTTGATGTGGGCATGCAATTTTGTTCAGCAATGAGGTTGATCTTGTTTGCAAGCTGCTAAATGAAGTTTCAGAATTCAGTGTCAGGGCCCTGAGAAGGAATGCTGTCTTTACATGGAGAGTCCATGTTCATGATGGATTTGAAAGATTATTCAGATTTGGAGAGTTTGGAGAATTTAGGAAGTTCAGAGGATTTGAAAAGTTCAGAGGAAAATCTCATGAGATATTGATATAGACTATCAGGGCTTTAGAGCCTTTCACTGACACATTGTCTGGCAGAGCTGAGCTGGGTAAGTTATATTTTGAATTTCAGAAAAGTTTGCTATACATGCAAATTGCATTTAGAGGAATCTACTATATGTGTGAGTCATATTTGGAAGGCAAATATAATAAGGATCTCTGAGAAGAGATCAAGCAAGTAATTACAAAATGTAACAGGTATGCTCTGATAAGTGGATTGTGCAAGCTATACACTAGAATCAAGATTATAATCATTAGAGAAAGGAAGGAAAAAGGGAAAGGAATCATGAGATCATGTGATATAAATAGAAGGGAATTATATGAGGTCAGAGCAGATAAATGTTCATATAAAGGCCTGGTTGAAGGTGTCTGATTGGGCAGTTGGAGATCAGGCAAAATTTGGGCAAGCTACAGATATAGGATATAAGGGCATAGCCCTTCACATGTGAGGTTATATAAATTAATTGAATTTGTTGGGACTTCAATTTTTTAGCTCTGAGACTCTGAAAAAGATAAGATAATCTCCTCATTAAATATTAAATTCAGTGAGAATAGTGTTGAGGATTTTAAATGCAGAGTTTGTTTCCTGCAAGATTTACTTAACTCTGTAGCCTCTATTAGGCTGATGAATGAATCAATTTATATGAAAGATAATATAAAGGCTTCTACAGGTAGTCTAAATAACTTGTAAATATAATCTGTGAAGTCTTTTGTAATCTATGTCCTCTCATCTGATACAGGTAGTCTACCTAAATCATTTAAGAATGCTGTATTGAGGCTAGAGGGGGTAGGTGAGTACTGATGAAAATCAATGTAATGTGAAATCACTAACCTGCAATGCTGAAAAATGTAGTATCTCATCTTCTAATCTGATGTACTGATTGGAGAATCAGTAGCTCTAAGCTACTGAGTATTCATTAAAAAAGATCAACCTTAATGTAATAGGTGTGCTCCAATAAGTAGATTGTGTGAGCTATACACTAGAATCAAGATTGTAATTGCTAGAGAAAGGAAGGAAAAAGGAAAAGGAATTGTGAGATTGTGTGATATAAATAGAAGGGAATTACATGAGGTTGGAGTGGATAAACATTCATATGAAGGCCCAGTTAAAGGTGTCTGATTGGGCAGTCAGAGATTAGGTGAAGTTTGGGTGAGCTATAGATATAGAATATAAGGGCATAGCCCTTCACATTATCCCCTCCTATTCAGTTTTGAAGGGCAGGCAGGAGGGTTCAGAGAACTGGGCACAGCACAGCACAGGCAGAGTCTCATCAGGTGGGTGCAGTTCTTCATAACAGGCAAGTATGGCAGTGTCCTACAGAGTAGAGGTCAGTTCCCATGAAGGGGCCTCATATCTGAGCTACTTCACCAGGTACTGGAATTCTCATCCACAGCAGTGGTGGTTGAGGATGGCTTTAATCTCATATTCTACCTTATTGTCTTTCCTGACAATGCTAGGCAGATGCTAGTCAGTGATCTCTTGCAAGAGGAATAGGTCAGTGGAGGCCTTGCAGAGCAGGTTCATGTGAAATACATTGTGAATCCCAGGTGATGTGTCAAGGTGGTAGTTATGACTTCTCAGGACTTCAATGACAGTATACTTGGCATATTGATAGTTAAGCATGTAAGATGGGTGATTAGTCATGATGTTTCAGAGGTCTAACTAGACCTTATTATCTACCTCATAGCATTCAGTGGGATTTCAGCAGGCATTTACACAGTTCTGTTGGTCTTGCTGAGCACTGGCCATGGAGGATTCAGCCCACTTGCAGGCTTGCTGGAGTTTTGAGATGATGGTGTCCATAATTTGAATTGGACTGCAGAATGAAGTGGAAGGTTCAGGCAATTTAGTGAGATTAAGAACTTCAAGGTTGTAACTATGTGAGAGGAAAAATAGGCTGACACCAGTACTGACAGTGTCACAGCTATTAATTGCAAGTTTAGTGTGCAAGAGGAGTTCATTCCAGTCATCCTGAGTGTATAAACAGAACTTTTAGAGGTAGTTCTTAGTTATCTGGATCATACATTCAGTGCTGCTATCAGTTTCAGGGTGATAGGCAGTTAAGAGGTGTTGGGAGATCTTAAGGAGCTGGCAGATTCAGATCCAGACAGCTCTGATGAACTGGATTCTACAGTCTGAGATAATTATACAGGGCAGACCATGCTGATGATAAAATAAACTTTGGAGGAAGACTTTAGCTACTGCAGGTATGTCCATCTTCACACAGGGTTTGAGAATAACATCTTTACTGAGGTAGTCAATAATGATAAGAATATTCTTGCAGCTGTTACTCATGAGAAGGTCTACTGCAAAATTGATGGTAACATCACATCAGACATGTTTGAGGATCAGAAGAGATTTGAGCAGATCTTAGTAGTAGTCCCACTAGGTGATGATAGATTGGCAGACATTACAGTTCTGAGTGAACTATTAGATGCTCTGAGACATGTCAGGCTAGTAGAAATCTTAGGATAAAATTTGGTAGAGTACTTTATGATCTGAATGGCCAGTCATCAGAGAATTGTGAGTTTCTTGCATGATTCAGGTGCACAATGGTTCTGAATCAGAAACCCACTGCCTCCCCCAGAAGTGTAGTTGGGAGTCAGGGTCTACAGAGCATTCAGTGATATCAATACAGGCTTGAAGTTCAGGTGGAAAACAGTGAGCTTTATCTTGAATGATCTAGATCATCATCTGAAGGTATTTGTCAGAGGTGGCAGCAGTGTCCCAGAGTCTCTGAAGCAGGGATGAGGTAGTTGTGATTAGCAGGGCAACAGGTGAGGCACATATTACTCCATGTGGTGTTGCTTTAGATTCTTTGAGGATCTACAGATCTAGTAGTCTCTGTTTGTGGTTTACTCAGCAGGCATTGGAGTCTTTAGAAGGTATATTCTATTCATGTTGGGAGAGGATGTTGGCCATGGAGTTCTCTGTGCCAGGGCAGTAATGAATTGTAAAATGAAAGTAGCTGAGGAATTTAGCTCAGCACATCTGGTGTTCAGAAAGTTTATGAGTCATTATGAAATATCAGAGGTTCTTATGATCTGTGATGATTTTGAAGTCTTTCATACTGCAGAGTTTGGAGTCTCATTCCTCTAGATATCAGACAATGGCAAGGAGTTCCTTGTCATAGATCTCATAGTTGGCTTTAACAGGGCTGAGCTTCTTAGACATGAATGTGCAGGGTTGCAGGATACCTTCATTATCCTATTACATGAGAGCACCACCTGTGATGTAACTGGAAGAGTCTGTTTCAATCACCATCAGGTAGTTAGGGTTAAATGTGATGAGCATTGGGGTGGAGATAAACATCTGCTTAAGGCACATGAATGCCTTGTCTGCTTCCTTAGACCATTGAAACTGCTGATCTTTGCATGTGAGGTCAGTCAGTAATCAGATGATGTCAGAAAAATCTTGAATGAAGTGTCAGTAGAAATTTACAAATCCTAGGAAGTCTTGCATGCCTTTTATGATTGTAGGGGCCTCCCATTTGAGGATAGCAGTGATCTTCTTGGGGTCCATACAGACTCCCTTCCCTGCCTCTATGATGAAGCTGAGGTAGGTTGTCTCTTGGACTTCAAAGGCAGATTTGTTGATATTAATTGGGAGACCATATTCATAGAGATGGGTGAGGACTTTTTGGACATGCTCTTGATGCTATTTACAGGATCCATCAGTAAAGATGAGGATGTTGTCAAGATAGATAGAGGTAAATTCATCTAAATAGTCTTATAGGGCCCAGTTGATGTACTTCTGGAAGGTGCTCAGGATGTTTATGAGGCTGAAGGGGGTAACTGTCCATTCAAATAGACTATATTTTATGTGAAAGGCAGTTAGCCATTCATCTCCTTCTGTGATTCAGATCTTATAAAATGTGGAGATGATGTCAAGCTTTGTGAACCACTTGGCTTATCTGATTCATTCAAGAGTCTCATTAATTAATAGTAGTAGATAACAGTCTTTTCTTGTGAGTTGGTTGAGGCCACAGTAATCTATGCAGAATTAGAGGTCTCCACCAGGCTTCTTGGTAAAAAGGATGGGCATGCCAGCAGGTAAATTACTAACTTGAATGAAACCTTTATCAAGAAGGTCATTGAGGATCTTGCAGAGCATGAGCAGTTCATCACATGACATGTTGTATAAGGATCCCCAGGGCAGCTGGGGATCTTTGCTGTCTGTCTTTTTAAGTTTGATGTGATGATTGTGCACACCACAGAATGGTGAGAGCTTCTTAGCAGCTTTATGATCAAAAACATCAAGGAATTCATGATAGTGTGGGGGAAGAACTGTCATGGGGTCAGTCTTTGGCTTTTTGGAGAGTTGGGAGAGAGCTTTCTCTATGTCAGACATACTGGTAGTGAAGATTTCAATAGGGGATCAGAACTTAAGCTTCTGATTACAATGTTAGAGGAGTTTAAAGGTATTAGTGGAGATCTGGCAAAGGTCAGCAGTCTTGTGGACATCCTTTTTAGACACATGGACATCTCCAGGGAACACAATGCACTGATTGTATGCATTGATGAGAGCTTGATGTTCAGATAACTAAGATAGGCCTAACATGAAGTTATATAGGAGATTCTTGATTTTATATGCATAAGCATTCTCTCAGAGGAATCTGCTGATATCAACATCAAGCTTCATCATATTTCATATAAAGCTGCCAGTGTCACTGCTGACACCTTTAATCTTTTGGGGGATGATTGAGATACACAGGAGATTATAATGATTGACCATGTGAGGGTGAATTATTATGTAGTAACAGCAGCTACTATCTACCATAGCATTCATATTAAAAGAATGATTAACTATGGTAGGTACAAGAATTATCAGAACTGTCATTCTCTTCTCAAAGGTCTTCCTATCTAACTCTGAGAGCTTCTACTTGCAATTTCATATGGAAGCTAGTCTTTTCCCAAGTCTGATTTAGCATCTTTAAAGTCCTCCTCTTCCTTGGGCTTAGTCTGCACATTTGCAGATCATACAGGCAGTTTTGGGGGAATATGAGTGCTACAGTAGTTGGTGGCTCTGTGCTCAGATTTATTACAGTTGATGTAAACACCTTAGGCATGGCAGTCAGTGACAGCAACAGTAGTCATATTAGGGACATGAAAACCATTCATGTGAGCTGTCAGCTCCCAGTTCATGATGTTTGAATCATAGAGCTAAGTTACTCTGGGGAAGGCTGCTCTAGGAGTAGTAGGAACATTATCATGGATTCAGCCCTGGATGGCCTTGACCTTGGATAGGTTGTTCTCTATACTGCAGAGCTTCATGCAATATTTAAGGTATGTGGGAGGTTCAATAGAGGTGATGGTCTGCTGTAGGAGCTCAAATTTGATGGCCTTTTTGAGCAGGGCTTTCTTGACAGTGTCATCCTATAACTGGCTGCTGACTTCTAGAATCTTCTGATTGAATCTTGGGAGAAAGGTAGTAAGTGGATTGATCTTCTGGTGAACACTGTACAGTCAGGTCAGGGCCTTCTGAGCCACTGAAGGGTCAGAGAAAAGGATGTCAAGCTGATTGAGAATGATGTCAGGGGTTATAGGAATGAGCTTGGTATTAGCCTTCATCCAAGGGTGGAATTGGGTGATGATAGTGCCAGAGAGTTGGGTGTAGATGTACCAGGCCTGGTTGGTGAGAGATTTAATCACAAGGCCATTCAAAGCAATTTTAGCCTCCACACTGAGGTACTAGACAGGGTATTTGGAGACTTGTTTGCCCATGAATTTCTTAAGGGTGATGAGCCTCTCCTTTGGGCATTTTGGGAAGTCATTGAAAGGAGCAGTTGGGTGAGCAGGGGTTGGAGCAGGAACTGAAGTTGGTGCAGGCATGTGATTTTGTTTGGCAATGAGGTCAATCTTGTTTGTGAGCTGCTGAATGAAGTTTCAGAATTCAGTATTAGAGCCCTGAGAAGGAGTGCTATCTTCATGCAGAGGGTCCATGTTTATAATGGATTTAAAAGATTATTTGGATTCAGAGAGTTTGGAGAATTCAGGAAGTTCAGAGGATTTGAAAAGTTCAGAGGAAAATCTCATGAGATATTAATATGGACCATCAGGGCTTTGGGGCCTTTTGCTGACACATCATCCAGCAGAGCTGAGCTGGGCAAGTTGTATTTCAGATTTTGGAAGAGTTTACTATACACATGAATCATGTTCAGAGGAATCTGCTATACATGTAAGTCACATTTGGAAGGCAAATATAATGAGGATCTCTGAGAAGAGATCAAGCAAGTGATTACAAAATATAATAGGCATGCTCTGATAAGTGGATCATGCAAGCTATATACTAGAATCAAGATTGTAATTGCTAGAGAAAGGAAGGAAAAAGGAAAAGGAATCACAAGATTGTGTGATATAAACAGAAGGGAATTATGTAAGGTCAGAGTAGATAAACATTCATATAAAGGCCTGGTTGGAGGTGTCTAATCAGGCAGTTGGAGATTGGGTGAAGTTTGGGTGAGCTACAGATATAGGGTATAAGGGTGTAGCCCTTCACACTTAAGATCTGAATGTGAATCTAGATGGAATCTTATGAAAATCTCATTGAGTAGTTTGTGGCAACTAGCTCAAAAAGGGTAGTAGAGAGAAAACCTATATGCCTGTTATAACTAACACTGTGAACCATATATTATTTGCAGTTGCTATGAAGCTTAGATGGATGTTGTGGCAGGTAGATATTATACTAGCTTACCTGCATGATTGCCTGGGTAAGGAAATCTATATGAGACAACCCACTGAATTTGAAGATGGTACTCTAAATATACTTGTCTGCACTGTAAGAGGAAGTCTTTATGGTCTGAATTCAGCTGTGAAGATTTGATATGATTTTTTGATAGCCTATCTCATTGAATTAGAATTTACAGTAAGTTTGTATGACTCTGCTCTCTAGTATCATAAGGAAATACCACATCTTTATATAACCATCTATGTTGATGATTTGAATATAGTCTCTGAGATTCCAGAGAAAGCTAATTAGTTGGTGAAAGCTCTCAGTGAGAAGCTAGAGATTAAGAATTTGCATGAACTGCAAAAATATTTGGGCATAAAAGTTGACTGCTTATCTGAGGAGATTAAGTTAACTCACTAATACTACATTGAGTGATTAGTAGAGGATTTCTATATGAATGACACTGTTATGGTCTATACACTCATAAAGGAAGCTTTTCACATTGATGATTGCTCTATTTCTGAGAGTAAAGCAGGCTTCATAAAGTAGTGCTATTATGGTGGGGATCTACTGTCAGGTTAGATCAATTTTTTGCCAAGGCTTTTCACTGCCAAGCACAGTCATGAAGATAGATATTTTCCTTTCATTGTAAGATATCATCTGTTCATTTGTGGATTTCTCATGCATATATATGCTTCTTTGAGATAGATCTTTTGTTTCTTTTGTATGTTACCTTATCATTCTATTACTATGTTATTTTGTACTATAAATTGCCAATACATTCCTCTGCTTTGACATTGATATTAATTCTTCTCTTGTGTTTGCCACTGCCCTGTTTAGTGCTGTCTGATGCACACATCCTGTCCCTACTTCATTGATGTGCATGATTGGAAATCATGAATGAATGAACAAATAGTAGTGTTGATATAAATAACTATACTGAGTTTCTTTCCTCTTTTCTCTTTTCTTTTGTTAAGTACATTGCTCAACATAATTCTCTTATTTCAATTTGTGATAGGCCCATTTAATTGGAGCAGGCCTGCAGCCTTGTGGCTGTACTAATAGTAATACTACCAGAAGAAAACTTTAAAGAATGAACCTACTGAACTATTGAATCCATCAAGCCATTCCTCAATAAATATAGACTCTAGTGAGAAGAAAAATCTGCAGCAGATCTTGTAGTTCCTTCTCTTTCTTAAGTCTCTGAATCTCTATCTACAAAAAGATATAGATATTACTATTATTATTAATCTATTTCTTATCTGTGAATGTGAATCACTTGTCTATTCATTTCTCCATTAATATATGCCTCCTAAATATGTTTGGTCAGATTCCATCACATATTATTATACTCAGTCAGGAAAAGCACTAGCTTTGCCACTAAAAATTGAGATCAACAGTGAGAAGATGTCTGGCTCTACTAATTCCTCTTCAGGCCTGCTAACATCTAGCAATGTCTTGCCTCCTGAAAGTAGAATAGTTTATCAGTGACTTATCATACCCATACTGGTTCCTGGATCTCTTAGAGCCCTCTCTTTTAATGGGAAAGATGTTATTCAGTTTATCAATCAGTTTGATACCATGCTGAAGCTGCACCATGTTCCTGAGGATGAAGTCTTGACTGTATTATGCAACTATTACTCTATGAAACTGCAGGGCCATGTGGATCAGTTAGTGAAGAACCTGCAAACCTAGACTAAAGTTAAAGTAAGATTGGTGTCAGAGTTCTGACAGGATGATACTTATTAGTAGATGTACAACTAAATCTACCTGAATGCCCTGTCTAGTTTCAAATGATCTTTTAGCTGAGATATTCTCACTTTCTACTATCAATTCTGTGCTATCACTAAGCCACTGATTAGCTAGAATGAAATCCAGGAATCTCTTGCCTACTAGTTATTCTTATGAGACCTGCCTGATGAGGTTCATAAGAAGGCTTTTCATAAGGCTAGGTTTGACCAAAACAACCCATCTGAGTAGAAGATTTTAAAGGTTTATAAAGCTACAGCTGAATCTCAGGAAGTTAAGAAAAAGATGATCTGGATGATCATATCTGATCTAGGTTCTCATATAATGCTACCTACTCAGCTGCCTCCTACTCAATCTATCTTCAATCTATCTATTCTGACTGTGCTGAGACCTCAAGTGGCCCCCTCTGCACTACCTGCTTCTTCTAATTCAGCTTTAAGAAATTTAAATAACAGCTTGCTTGAATCTCTCATCAACTAAATGGATATACTGTTGCTGGCCATTGCAGGTTTCTAACAGTAGGAAAATATATAACAATCAGCTGTGGTGCCATGTGTCCTTACCCATTAAGAATCTATCAATCCTGCTCAAGATCTCACAAACATTTCCTATTATGAGATGTAGTGTGGCTCTGGTGGTCCATATCAACCTCAATCTGGAAGTATATCATAATATGATTGCCCTTCTTATGTCTGTTGGGATTGTAGTGACTCCTCTCATATACTTCCTCAGTGTCTCTGAATTGATAAGCTGATTGACCAGGAAAAGATCCATTGAAATAGAATGGGTGAATACTTTGATGGACATATGATGTAGTGTGATCTAAAGATTAATATGAATTAGTATGAACCACATATTGTTATCATTAAGTATACCCTTGAGTAGAGATCTGTGCCTCTTATTATCTCATTAGTAGTAAAACTCTGTAATGATGGTAGCATCCTTATTTCCTCTGATGATAGCTCATTACCCACAGTCAATTTTATTAGTATATGCAATGTCAGGTTTGAAAGTAGCACAGAAGAAGACAATTTGAACAGCAAAGTGAAAGAGGTTACTAGCATGATGGCTGCTCAGGCTGCTATAGGGAATAGTAAGAGTAAAGAGTCAGCTACTAATAAGAATTGATCTACACTCTCTAGCTGAATTAAAAAGGAGAAAGCCTTACCTTCCACTCATTCTTGAAGGGCTGATTGCTATTCAGATGGCTCTTAAAAATTAGTTTCATTTGCTGAGGACATCATCTCATCTTCATTTAATCTCAATAAATCACAGACCCTTCTTGATAGCTAACTTCAGGAAGAAATGCTGACCCAGCTGATTAATGAAGCTATGCCTAATATTGAGATAGCTGAAGTATCTAAGATCTAGAAGAAAATCATCCTCTACTGTCTCAGAAAGCCTAAAGGGCTGAAACTATCTACTGAAATGAGAGACAAAGAGAACTGTGCCACTATAACTCAGATAGTCTTTGAGAAAATCATGTGTTAAGAGATCACTAAAATTCAACTTAAGAATATTATGACCTACTCTGCTCAGCTATAGCAGACATTCTTTCAGAATCTTCCAGCTGAAGTTTAATAGCATATGATTGAGGAAGAATCTACTAGAGTCTTCTTTATTCAGCTCTCCTACCATGTCTTAGAATATAATCCTCAATGAAATCTGATGTCCATTGGCTATATCAAGTTTTCTATTAGTATCAGAAAAGGTCAGATTAAAGCCATATTTAATGGAGAGGTAAAGATTAACTGTATGGTGAAGAGCACTGCCTTGAGTCTCAGTCTGATCATTCAGAAAGATACTCTCAAGCTGATCCTTAGCACTGGTAATTAGCATAATAACATTATTAGAATCTATAAGAATGTCCTAATTCATGTTGAATCTGTATCTATATCTCAAACCTTCTTCATTTTAGAGTATGATTCCCATGAGTGCATTCTAGACTGTCCCTATGAAAATGTGACTCAGTTAGCACAACAGATAGATAATGTGAGTGGCATCACTGTTATGGTTTTCAACCTGAATGATGAAACCAACTAGATGTCTTTCCTTAGCTATTCTCCAGGAGACTATGATGATAGACAGCTGAATGATCTTTGTAGCAAGTATTAGTCTTTAAACTAGAAGTGCTGAGTCTGACTGATCTTCATAATAGTAGTAGTGAGTAAAGAGATGAAGTTAGAGTTAGTAGCATTAGTGTGGCAGATAACAAGGTAGAAATTCTACTGTATAAGAGTAATGAGAGGGAATCCAGCTAATCATGATTTCCTGGCCTGGGGCTGATAAATATCTCCAGCTAATTAGAGATTATCATTTAATTACCCCAGAAATCTCTACCATACATTCCTGCTATTCTATGATAATGCTTTCAGTCATTCTTGCATGCTATATTTCCTTTCTTGTAGCATCTTATCTCTGAAATTCATTGAATTTATAGCATTTAACTGCACAACCTTTCTCTTTATGATTCTACTGAGTCTTTTCCTCAATCTTATCACCTGATTGTTACTACACTGTACAAGTGAAAAGTGAATAAGATTCAGCCTCTTAATATGCTAATGATAGATGGAGGGACACCTAATAGAATAGATTAGTAGAGAGAGATTCATTAGAAATGATATTAAGATAACATCAAACCTGCAAAGAATCTGCCTTCACCTTATGATCACTTAATCACATCTTGTTTCTTGGATTGCCAGTGTGGCTCTCACCTTACACCAGATAGGATAGAAAAGCTTTGAATTGGATCTATTTTAATGCTCTAAGAATATGAGCTGCTGATTGAGATCTTGCTCAGGTAGGAGAAGACATTAGTATGAAGCTTTAGTAATTATAGGAAATTAACTAAGGAAGTCTCTCTGCTGATCAAGATTCATGCTGTTGAGTATGAAGTATGATAGGCCCCTAAGTTTTCTATTCCTTGAAAATTACTATTAATAATTATAGATATACTTTACAAGCAAGTTAATTCCAGCATCTTCAAACATTATTATAATTCATATTGGAATAAATGGTTCCTCATCAAGAAGAAGGAGTCTGAGAAATATCAAATCATCAATGCCTATATGAATATGAATACTGTTACAATTTGAGATGCCTATATTCCTCTCAGTGCTAATGCTTTTGCAGAAGATTTTACTGGGCAAGTTATCATCAGTATGATGAATTTCTTTTCTAAATATGATCAGATTACTTTGCATGAGGATAGCTGTGACATGACTACCTTCTAAACCCTGATTGGCCTTCTTTACCAGATAGCATTACTGCAGAATGCTATAAATTCTATTACTACCTTCTGTTGAGTCATGGCTTGCATTTTCTGCTCTAATATTCTCTATCAGGCAGATAATTTCATGAATAACATTAATGTGAAAGGTCTGTGATCTTGGTACAATAATGAAGAGGTCATACTAGGAATTTACTGGTTTATTTTGAAGTATCTTCAAAATTTGGATCAGACCCTAATTAGCATTAAGCTCTTAAATACATGCATTTAGATTGTAAAATCTGAGTTTGGCTGCTCCAGCATGGTTCTTATTGAATATATTGTTAATGCTGATAGGTGCTGCCCTAAGGTCACCAAAATTATCAAAATCATTGAATAGCCTGAACCAACTGAGATCTCTGGAGCTTGTACCTTTATTGATATTTATGTGTATTATTACATCTAGATTCTAAACTTTGCCCTCATTTCCAACCCAATCTATTCACTATTCAAAAAAAATGCCTTTTTCCTCTAGAAACCCAAGTAATTAAATATCATATTAGTTCTGAAGATGGCACTAATGACTGCTCCTGCTCTGTACTGCATTGATTATTCTGAAGATACTGGAGATATTATGGTTGCAACTGATGTTAATAAATATGACTGAGGAGGAACACTGAGTTAGTAAGATATTAGAAACAGGAAGCTTCATCCCTGCTGATATGAGAGTGGGATTTAGAGCCCAGTGGAGATAAAGTATGATACAGGAAAATGAGAATGCCAAGGCATTCTCAAAATGTTAAAGAAATGCTGATATTACCTGTATAATGTTCACTTCATTTTTGAAACTAACACAAAAACTTTAATTGCTCAACTCAACTGAATGGCCACTAATCTTCCTGATGCTCTGATAATCAACTAGCTCATCTGAATTTAAATGTTTAATTTTGATGTTCATCACATTCCTGAATAGATTCATAGCACTGTTAATAGTCTTTCTCAATGACTGCCTGCTGATGATAAGATACCTAAGGATTAAAATATTAATAAATTCATTAAGATGGAGCTCAACTGCATTAGTATGACTTCTACCACTATCTCTAACTTTGATATTCCTGATGATGCTAATAATAAAGAATTCTGTGTTCTTTCATCATTCTATTCTAACTGCAGTGAATCAATCATCAGATATCTTATTACCTTGAAGTGGCCTGATGATATTCCTTGCAAGGTTTTCCTAAAGTGGTGCAAGTATGCACTAAACTATGTGGTGCATGAGTAACATCTATTTCACCAGTCAGGCAAAGAGATTCTACTGAGACATGTGGTAGACAATCCAGATGAGTAGAAGGAAATTATTGCTTGAATGCATAATAAGTTAGGTCATAAAGATTATAAGGCAACCAATCATAAGGTCTCTTAGTGATATTAGTGGGAAGGTCTGTTCACTGATGTTAAGGCATATTGCAAGAGATACTATGAGTGCTAGTTCCAGGAAAGTAACTATCTTGAAGAGCTACTGTATCTGACTCACTGTAACTATCTATAGGATAAGTAATGTATCAATGTTGTTAAGTTTCTGAAGAACTAAGGGAAATTGTGTGCAATTATTACTTGGAATGACCTTACTAGCTGGGTTGAAGGTCAGCCCCTCATGCATGTAAAAGTAGAACATGTGGCCCAGTTCATTTATGAGGATATTATATGCTAATATGGCTGTTTCCAAGAAATGATATATAATGATAGGCTGGAAAATCAGAAGTAAATCAAGATTCTCACTATTAAGTATTATGTCAAGCAGATAATAATTTTGCTGTACAATCTGAAAGTGAATGATATAATTGAATATGGCTACTATCCTATTTCAGATGCACTGGTAAAGCTTGCTGTAGATGGGAGAAATTGGGTTAATCATTTCCACTTAGCATTATGGGTAAATTATGTCTCCATTTGATAATCAACAGGTGAAATGCCATTCTATCTGTAATATGATTATAATATTATCCTCCCTGTTGAGCTTGAGGTTCCAATGTGATAAATACTTTCATAGCACACTATTCACTCTTATGTTAACTTGATATACATACAGATTTGACAGTTAGAGAGGTAGGATAAGAATCTGGAGAAGGTAGTCTTTCATCTATAATATATGTAAGAGAAAAATTAGAATCTATTTGATAAGATCAAAAGATTAATGTACAATTCAGTTTGGGTGGGAGATCTCATCCTTCTGCATGACATTAAAATAGAAACATTCTATTCTATTAAACTTAACTTCTGATGATTAGGTTCATATCATGTGCAGGAAGCAAACCATGAGAAAGGTACTTATTGCCTTGAAGAGCTGAATAGCATATCATTTCACAGCACCACTATAGGTAACTAGATAAAGAAATTTTTCCTTTGTAATGACTAAATACCAGCAGTGTTGAATAATATAGATTCAGTGGAGGATAGCAGTGAGAAGGAAGAAGATATAGGTAGGGAAGAGGATGCTTTATAATCTCTAATTCCTCATAATAAAAGTTTTATAATCATTATCTGACCACTATATTTATTTCCTTATTTTGTTCATTTTCTTTATTTCCTTTATTTAGCTGTATTTACTCATTAGTTTATTTCCTTTATTAGTCATCTCTTTGTGGTTCAAATGCCAGTATGAGTAACATGTCAGGAGCTAGATGCATCTTCACATTTCTTTACAGTTTTCTTTGTTTCTTTCATTTTATAGCCATTAAAATGATAGTATGCTTCTCTTACTCCCTCATTTTGCTAGCTGCAGCCACCTTTATACCTCATATTTGAAAAGTTATAAGAGTACACTCTACTCTACATTTTCCTTCATCTCTTCCTCATCATTATTATAGATATCTCAACCTTGCCTTCAGACCAATTTACATGATGCATGATAATGCTGTATCTATGATTTCCCTCACTTTCTTCCTGCAAAAATATCAAACTGTTAAAATCTGCCTGTCTTGGCCCTGAAGCCTACCAATTCTCTTGCCTTGATTGAACATGGGAGGTGTAAGTTTGCAACCATCAGGGAGATTCAGGAGTATATTAATACACTTAACAGGTACTTAGCTCCACACTATCAAGTCTAGTGTGAGATTGCTGACCTGATTATGAGCAGGCATGAAGATAGGGAGGATGAGGTGGCTGCATATTTTAAATGGATGAAGAAAAATAGGGCCTGACATACAGTGATGTCTGAGGCTGACTTCTACTACCAGACAATGGAGATCTGTTGCATAGTGGAGATGATCAGGATTCATTGAAATTACACTTTAAAAAAGTATAAAACTTGTGTGGAGCACTGAGGAAAGGCTGTTACTAATGAATTCTAGCTAATACTAAAGAAGGATAAATGGTGCTGATGTGCAGTAATTCTCACAAGAAATTATAACTATCCATCTGTAGTGAGGAGAATCAACTAGGTAATATGAATTTAATTGTATCAAAATCCTGAGAGAGGTAAAAAGCTGAATAAGGAGCTGATGCTCTCTAACCTTAATATAATCTTTAAGCTAGATTTTATTAGCTCTGCATTGAATATAGAAGCTATCTATACTACTGAGCTTCATATTGGCCTTAGGAGAATTCTTGCAGCTAGTGCCCTATCATCTCTTTCTATACTTATTGACTCTTACTCACTAATTCTCTTATCTTTATCCTCTTAAAATCTTCAGTTTCAGCCTCCTCCAGCTTTACTGTATAATTCCTATATAACTAGCTAAATACCTCTATCTTCTCCTTGCTCTCCTCAGAATAATTATCATTATTCTGAATTAATTCTCATATCTCCTTCTACTTTCTCATCTGATGCTTCTTAAAACCCTGGTTCTATTTCATCTGCTCCTCACTCACAATATATCTCTAGTTAATTAGTTTTATTGATAGCTACCTTCCTGTTCAATGTCAGCCTCTCCTATTTTACTAGCCTGTCACTAGAAGAAATGGTGGAGCTTGAGAATCAAGGTACTAACAAGAAGGATCCTAATGTTGCTGAAGTTATTAAAAAGTATTAAGAGACTAGTCATTGCAGATGCACATGTTATCAGAATGTCAAGTCTACTTTAAAAGCTTAGCTCAACAATGTAAAGGAGCTGAATGATAGCCAGCTTATCAAGCTTCTAAATTAGCTTATAAAGCTATTATTTCCTTTTTCTTTATGCTACTATCATACTATCAATTTTAGAGGGAAAATCAGTTTGCTGACTCAGGATTTAAACCAGATAGCTTTAATATCCAGGCTCAAGGCTGTCATTAATAACTGCAGAAATCTTAGTCAGATTCACACTACTAATAGCACTTTTCATTATTTTTACAAAGAGTGCTATCCTGCCTGCTCAGAGGATCTTCTTCAGATATATTGTATGAAGCATGCTACCCTCTCTTTCATTGCTCCACTAAATTGGGTGAGCATGTTGAAGAATCTCAGCCTGGAAAGCATAAATATAAACCTCACACTACATGATTGAGATATAGATAGCTCTTTATCTCTTCTAATTTTCTTCTGACTCTAAATGGAGATAACTGTGAGAAATGTGCCCACTACATACAATACATTCAGAAAGATGATAGTGCATGAATGAGACATATACTTATTTCATTAGTAAAAGAATTAGAAGTTACTAGAGTAGCTTCATATAATGCTCCATGGAATCATTCAGCAGATAATTCATCAGAACCTAGTTTACTATACCTAGTATATCACTCTTTACTTAGATCATCAGATGAGGCTCATCTCCTACCCTTATTATATCAAGTTTGCTAGAAAAAGAGATAGCATGTTTTTTCAGCATATTAATATTAACATTTAGCACCTCACTGAGGAAAACCACAGTGCAAACATAATTTAAGAGTCTATTAGCATAACAAATGAGAATCATGCAAACTACACAACTGTGATCCCTGGCATGTATTATTATGTCTCTGAGTGGAATTACCAACTTTATGGAAGGAGATTTCCAAATAATGGAATTATTCAGGATGTCTCCTCATAGATACTTACTGATCAAAATTTATGGGATTTTAAGATTAGCTGAAAGGCTGTTTCTTGCAAGTAGGGAGATACATGAATTATCATGCCACACATTTCCCATGAGAGTACTGGCCTAGCTATGATTAAGTGGAGAATGATACTTCTATAGTTTGTTGGAATCCAGAAAGATAATAAGTCTTTAGAAGTTCCAGAGAGTAGTATATAGGAATAGCTCTTGCAGGCAAATTGAGATCTCATTTATAGATCTATAACACTCTCTGACCTGCCTGTTCTGTATGATAGCATTTCTTATTGCTTTCCTGCTACTGTAGCTGTGATAAATCTTAATGTGCTTTCTAAAGCTTTAGTTAGATATTAGTAATAGGATGATCCTCTAATCTAGAGAGAGCAGCAAATTCTTTTTAGCCTGATGCCTAATTAGCCAGTTAAAAATTACATTCTAGTTTAATGCAAGAGAGCTGTAGGGGCTGCAGTTCATACCTTCACAATGATAATAAATGCTGAGAAACAGCTGTTCAGTCAGCAGAGTTTCTTTTACTACTATTATAATAATATTTCTCTTGATTCTATTATTAATGACTGTGTAGCTGCAGAAGGAGATGCCATTAAGATTCCAGTTCATAATTATAAGAAGATAGATATTAGCTAGCTAATTCAGCTAATCATAATTTTCTGCCTCAGAATCAGGAAATATTTCAGCCAATCAGAGCCTGTCATTCTACTGTAGTTACCACTCTTGCTGCTAATAGTATATATTTGTTTTCCTCACTGTGTTGCTCAGCTTGCTTTCTCTGTGCTGTATTTTTCTTTATATCTTTCTTAGTTTCTTTTATTTTCTATATGTAGTTTGCTGCTACTCTATGTTTATTTTTCTTACTATATCTACTTTTCTTTCTATACTTATTTATCTATATATATCTCACCCTGCATCTTTTGCTGCTAATTTTACTTGTCATATTTTCTTTCTCTTTACTCTTTATTTTCCTTGTGTCTCTTTCTTCTTCATTACTCATACTGCTTACCTTAATCTTCATTATCACCTATTACTAGCTATTCTGCCTACTTAGAGCATATCTTTTCTTTTCCTCATAATGAAACCATAGATCTTATCATGTATAAGATTATTAGCACAAAGCCATGTACTTACAGGCTGCTCTGCCTATTTAGAGTATGCTCTTCCTTCATTGCCAACCTACTCATTTATTTCTCTGGGCCTCATTTCTGCTCAGCAGTTTACACATTCTAGGGCTGTACTCTGCTTTCCCCCCATTTAGAAATCTCTTGCTGATCCTGTTTCAGCTCCTATCTCTATCTCTAGCCATGGGGGCCATTACCCTACAATTTCATGGTTCAAGCTGTTAATGAATTATCCTGTCTGGGCCTCTATCTAAAAATGCCAGCCATATTTACTGCAGCCCAGAAGAGGCTTTATTATTACTGACTTGCTCATTCATCTCTAGGCTATCTTCCTGCCTCAATATAGCTACTTTCTTGCAAACAGACAATTTAACACACAGTGTATGGCTGCTTATCAGCTGACTTTAAGACTATATAGTCAGATTAATTTCAGGATAACATATTCAGAGCTGCTGCTCTCACTGTAGAGTAGATTAATTTTAGAATAATATATTTAAATCTGCTGCCCTTACTGCAAAACTGAGCCATTCTTTTATTTATTAGATTAGTAAATCAGGGGGAGAGAAGATATGTGGTAGGGATCTGCTGTCAGATCAGATCAATTTTTTGCCAAGGCTTTTCACCATCAAGTATAGCCATGAAGATAGATATTTTCCTTTCATTATAAGATATTATCTATTCATTCATGGATTTCTCATGCATATATATGCTTCTTTGAGATAGATTTTTTGTTTCTTTTGTATATTACCTTATCATTCTATTACTATGTTATTTTATACTATAGATTGCCAATACATTCCTCTGCTTCAACATTAATATCAATTCTTCTCTTGTGTTTGCCACTGCCCTGTTCAGTGCCACCTGACACACACACCCTGTCCCCACTTCACTATCAATAGAGTGTAGAATGTATTTAATATCTTGCAGTCAAAACTTGATCTAACATTGCACACATGGCCTCTCTACTTGAACAGTACAGCTCTAACTCAACCCTGAAATCATGGAAGACATTATTACATGTCATCTGATATCTCAAAGGAACCTTAAATGTAGGCCTCTTTTATAGATGTCATGTAGCTGAAAATAGTCTAATCCCTAAGTTCTCAAATGATGCCTACCTCCCCATTGAATATATAGATTCTGATTGAGTAAATCTGTTAAATGATAATTGAAAATCTACATCTAACTATATCTTCAAGCTTGCAGGATCCCTAATATCATGGCAATCTACTAAATAGACCTATATATCTCTTAGTTTAAATGAAGCTGAATACATTACACTTAGTGAAACAGTTTGCAAGGTGATATGAATCTGAAATCTTATGTGAGAGTTTGAATTCATAACTATATCTCCTATATAGATCTGTGTGGACAACAAGAGCACTATTAACCTCACCCAAGTTGCTATGATTATGGCCTGTAGCAAGCATATAGATATGTAATTCCACTATTTGTGATCTCAGTTGAAAAATGATGTTATCTTGCTAGAATATGTTCTAATGACTGAAATGGCTGTAGATGACCTCATAAAGCCTCTAAGTATAGTTGTATTTACATGTTTCATTAATTTACTAGGGACTCTGATGGGGAATAATGGAAAGTAGCAAGTCTAATCATGTATCTAGATTTTTTCTGCTGTCTGGTGACATTTTGTTGTTTTTCAGTGTTTTTTTGTGAGATCTACATATGTAGCTTCACCTGAGGGGGGGTGTTGGCCATACACCTCTGGCCTCCTGATTGGGCATAGCATGCTTATGTGATTGCACAGTAGATAGATTCCTCACTAGTGTAGCAATATGAGAGATCTTCAACCTTCCCACAACTTCTACTTCGCAGTGGGGTGGGCCGGGTGGAGTCTGGATAAGCTTAAAGGGCGGGTGGGGTATGGGGTCATAGAATAACCTTAAATCGACGAGTTTAGGGACCTGCACGAGAAACATTCTCCGAAATAAGAATAGCTTATGAAAGGCTTTAATATATTTGTACTGTTGGCTTCTTTTGGCGCACGTCTGTACCCATGATTGTGGGCTAACTACGAATGGAGATCTGGTGTATTTTCCTTTTCGATGCTCCTCACAAGATACGATGGATGGTTATGGAGAATGTCGACGAATCCGTAGGAAATTAGGAATAGACGGTATTTGCATTCAAAGGGTGGAGAAATAAGCCATCGCTGGAGGTGTGGGTTAAGAGAGTTGACGTGGTTGCGTGGCGTATGGAGAAAAATAACATATCTATATATACCTACTACTATGGATGTGGGGGATCTAGATTGTCTACATACCTTAATTTAATTCCTCTTTGTCCCTTGAACATCTTATTGTGCGGCGCTTTCCATCAGCTAAAAAATTAAGAGAGAGAAAAGCCCCATCTACCGAGATTTCATGCCTTTTTTTTAATGCTTTGTGCGTTGTACATACATACCTGAATAACAAGCAGACTTTTGTAGAGAGTTGAGTCCCTTTGTCTCGTCCCTGTGGACGCACGCAGATATTCGCTGCTAAATTCAACATGGCGCTCAAAGGACGGGCACAGTTAAGAATCAGTTTTTACGAAGAATGAATTTTTGAAGAATAGAGCTAGGATCAAGGGCAGGGAATTTTAAGATTCCCTGGGAAAACGCTGGTTCAAGCCCCAACGGCACGGATGTAAGTAGGAGAAGCCGATATATGCTAGTTGAAGATCAGGCACGATCGATCTCAATTGGATCGAGCCGGTTCCATTCGAAAAACAATTGAGAAATTAGGAAGAAAGACGGGACTAGGAACGCCTCCAGGCATCACATCGCACTTAAGTATGATTTTCAACGGCACGCATTATATCTGCAAAGTGGTGGATTCAACACCCGCCAAACTTCGGTATACTCGGTCCCGGGGGGGTGGTATCATTGTTCTCAACCGAGGGGAGGGGAAACAGCCTGAGCAACATTGTGAGAAGTATTGTATGAACCTCAATGGCATAGTTCCTCTTTCAATTTTGCAAGGGAGACTAAGGAGATTGTATGTTTGTGATGTATTCAATTCATTGATCTAGGATTCCACGGTGAAGAATGCGGCCGTGTATGTGCGTTTTGTATAGAGCTCAACTAGATAGCGAAGCATGATGAATTGGCAAGTTGGCAATGACATTGCATTCCCTAATGCAGAGGCAGAAGGAAGAAAAGTCATGATTTTTAGAGTATAATGGGCTTTCCCAAAATAAAATTAATTGTACGAAGGCAATGTAATGTATACCGTGCCCTACGACAGGATTTCCTCGACATTTTTAGCATGCTGTTGTTTGGCTTTCATTTTTGTTCCCTAAATTCTTCACAATGAATATCATTCTCATTCCAAATGAGATTCTTCTGTAGGTGGATATAAATAATTGTAATGGAAGAAAATAAAATAATAGTAGTTAATTGACTAACAATAGTAGTATAAAGCTCTATCCGATGCGATGCAATAATGCTAATGACGTAGGAAAGTGAAAAAGGGTGAAGAAAAAAGAAAAGAAAACGCAAATGCAGAAACAAAATTTTGGAGAACAAGGAAACAAGGCTGAAAATATCCATTAGCGGAAATGTATAGGGGAGGATGGCTGAGTAATGGCTGTTAGAGACTCGAGAGGAGGCGCTCACTTACTCCTGAGTGGCCATAGAAAGATAATGAATCGGTAGCGGTGGCAAGTGAGGCATCAAAGTGGTCCCAAATGAAAAGGAAAGGAAAAGAAATAGGCATTAAATAGAAGGGAAATGCAGTAAGGAGAAAGGGGGAAGCTTCTAAAGGGGGATGTTTTAAAGAAAAAGCAAATAGATGCCCTAGCAGAGAAGAAAGAGAATGAATGGGAAAAAAGCCCAAAGGGCGGAATGGCTCCAAAAATATTACATGCAGGGAATAAAAAGGAAAAAAAAGAAATTCGGTTATTTGCATGCATGTTTGCACCCTATGCATAAACCCAGCCAATCATCCACGTTTCCTACCACCTCACGATGCGATGCGGGAAAAATTCATCGATGAGCCCTAGATAGTATGGCTGGGGAACAGGTCAGTATTGCTGTAGCAGTTTTGAGAAATGCGATGGGTAATAATCGAGCTGGGAGAGTGGGCGTTGAGAATTTCTCGTGTCCATAGAAAAACATTTGATTACGTACCTTCAGCTCTTCGATATTTGGGACGTCATCCGTCTTGCTGTAGAGATCGTAGGGGTTGAAGGCTTGCACCGCCTTGAGCATTTCGTGGTCTTCTTCGTTCATCAGGTGCCTATAAGCGCCTCCGGTATGCCATGGATAGAAGGAGTGATATCGGATCATGGCCAAGGCTTCCTTTGGCAGAGTCGACTGTGTTTTGACAACATTGTATAGATACTCGTCGTGCCCCCAGGAAAGCATGACGTTTTCGAGACCACAATTCGGAGCGTAGATTCCGAATTTTGTGCCATAGACTTCATGTCCAAAGTCAGGGTTTCCGGCAAACGTGTCTGGGTAGATAATTTGTTCGTCAAATGCGCATCCAACTGGGAAAGTGTCGCCAACCACATCCCATTGACCCTGGGCCCCATAGAAGAATAGAAGCTTTCCCAGGTCATGAATCAAACCGGTAAGTTGCATCCATCTCGGCTTCCCATCACGACGGATAGCTTCGGCAGATTGGAGAAGATGACCGATTTGAGATAAGGAGGTGTCAGGATCAGACTCATCAATTAGGGTGTCGAGTTTTTCAATTGCTTCCCAAACCGTCATCTCCGCTCTGGTTTTGGATTTGAACTCGTCGCGGGCTGTAAGATTGTAGGCAACTGTCTGTTTTTCATGCTGTTCGCGGTAAAATGATTTGACTCTATCACAGGCAGTCTCATACTGTCGGAATTTCGTTTTGTCCTTGTTGGCACCGAATTTAGCTTTGCTGTAGACGTCTTCTTTCTGCAACTCCCCCTTGAGGACATTGACATTATCAATGTCATCTGATAGTTTGTCCAGGGCAGCACCATCGCGGCTCGTGTCGAAAGGGGACTCGTCCAGCCTCGATGGTGACATGGTGGGAACGGGATGTGATCCAATTAGGAGGTATAGGTTGGTGATATAGGTTAGGTCTGGTGAAGCAGAAGGGGGAAGGTGAGACAGACAAGAATGTTTAAGGAATAACGGAAATACTGAATCAAATCTATTTGATGAGGAGCACCAAGTAGAGGATCTAGGAATGGGTATAGAGATATATATAGTCAGTACCTACAGCGAAAGTACTGGGGACGAGGATAACATAACGAAAACCACCGGATACGACAATTTCCAAGTAGATGTAGCGGTAAGGAAGAACGGCAGGCTAGATTTGGAACAGCAGGTAGCGTTCGAATCCGACTGTTCGACACGCTTTGCTGCAGAAATGGATAGATAATGACCCGCACAACCACGGCTTCTAGGCTATTCTCCCTGTAGTACTGCCGACGTAGCAATTGAGTTACCAGAGATTTAGAACTAGAAGCAAACGTGATTGAAAAAAAGCAAGGTAGATCTTTGCTGAAGTTAATTTGAGGGATGCAGGGCGTATCCAGGAACAGCCGCTGTCAAATCGAAGTATGCAATCGAAGCTGTGAGGGTTCTATAGCATGGCCGGCAACAAACAACAAAAAATGAAAGATGAAAGATCTCGTAATCGAGTGCCCCTGGTATGCCTTCGCGGATAGTTGCATAACGGCTTGGGCAGCTTTGTTCGTCTGCAGATTTTTAACTTCAAAACGGTGAGAGTTGCATGCAGGGACGTTAAAAAAACACTGACCGCCTCAACTGAAGGAACCGTGGGTTGGTCATATTAGTGCCCTGTGGAGCCGGGTAATAGATTGCCTATGCCCTCTTTTGGCAAAACGCTGTAACAAATACAGGAGCGCAAGTGACACCCGATCGAGCCAATCTAGAATCCCGATAGCAAGAATATGAGTGACAAGGATTGAGACCCTGCATCTAAGTGCATCCCAAGCATTTAGATTGGGATATATCCTCCTCGCCTTCTGACAGCATCTCTCAGGGGCAGGATAGCCCAAGTTTCTTCAGTCACTACTTATTAGCCCTAGTCACAAATATAGTGGTATCTATAGGATGCGTCAATGCATTACCTTGGATATTCTTGTTGTTAAGATAACCGGAAATTAAGTGGGAATGGTTGGGGACAATAAAGTCTTTAGCATTTGGGGTGGCACGGATCTAGTGGTGGTATATCTGAAGAACAAGCGCAGAGCCGCGCGGGAATCTACCGGAACGGAGGGTTGCAGCAGAGAATCCTATTTATTCCGAAGATTTAACTCCGTCAGAACGACGGGGTTCGGTTTGCTGAGCAAATCAAGTAAACGGATTATGACCAAACGGGAAACATCTAGGCCGTGGTGGGCTGGCTGCCGTGTTCTTCTGGGCTGTAGTCGAGGAGTAAAAGGTGCGTCGTTGCACTGTCATTCCGAGGATATCTTCTAGGTGCCGGTGGTCATTTATTCTATTGCACTGCGTTTGCTTCCGTTAATCCCAGGTGATCGATTGCCATATTTCTGTAATCCTCGAACCGCATATAGCCACAGGCGTGATCCCGCAATAGCGAAAGCAACAGAAACATCGTATTTCGAAGAATTCAGCTCTCGTAGTCCGGGTCGTGTCAAGACAAATCTTTATTCCGTCGGGTTGTATAACTTGGGAGAATGGTATCAAATAGTGGGGGTTGTTGGGCTCCATCTAGGATTGGAGTTGTCGAGAATAAAGAGTGAAGAGCTCACAAGACAGTATCCAGCGGACGATATTTTATGGTTTGAGGGCAAAAACTAACTTAAGCAAGGAAAAGCCTTGCAGCTTTGCGGTGTAAGAAATCGTCAGGCGGAAATTTTTTTGTCTCATCTAAACTCAAATGACTGTAGATATCGATGCCATTAACGTCGGATCGGGTGCATATAATTCGCGCCCTCACTGGCATATCTCATCAATGCACTCCGCCATCACGAATTGTTTCACAGCAAGGGGAAGTTTGATAGGCAATCTTTGTGGTCTCTTTCATTGGCTGAAATAGAGAATAGCCATGTGGCGGGGGAGGGGGTGTTGGGAGGGATGGATAATGGCATTGTTCAACAGAACATCAGTGACTCTCTGTCTCTTTCCAGGGGAATCGACGGAGCAAACACTTGAGGTTTGCCGCTATATTGACTTCCCAAATATATATCAAACAGTTGTTGCACAAAGAGAAGCGATCAGTACAGGAGCAGAGGGAGGGGCAATTAACTTAATCAGGGAACCAAGTTAATCCATAGTTAAGTAAGCGAGAATTGGGAGGAATCTGGACCCTTTGAGATCTATTCCACACGTAAAATGCAATCACAAAAAGGAACCTTGGGAGCGAGTCTAACCTGTGGTGGACAGATGCATCCGGCGTGTCACGGAAATGGAGATCTCAAATGCACGGGTTGGAATCGATATAGACCGCTACCATCTTTTCATGGTGTTTTTGCGGCTTAATGCAGCCCACCCTTTTCTTTATCCATCTATTTGACCGATGATAGGCATAGTTAACGTCTCGCAACGTGTCATGTCTGGGGTTGGAGGTTCCCTCGAGCTCAACAAATGAGGAGAGCCAAATCGAAATTTCTCATATCGTGGCTTTTATTTGCGGAAAATGGCATTCATATTCATAGCCTGGCTTCTTCAAGTGAATATGAGCAAAATGATGGTGGCATCCGACAATTTGACGGTTTGAAGTGACGCTGGTTAGGTGGTGATGCTCAAAGCTGCCTCCACCGAACTCCGTTCCTAACACTAACTACCCCTTTTTCAAGGTTGTTTTAAGCCCGTTTTCCGGCAAATGATGACATCACTAATAATCCCTAATAATGTCGAAATCATGCAATGACTGTCCCTACCAAGACTTATCGTTTAACTCCCCAGTATAATAAACTGCCATGGAGCCAAGCGACATAAGCTCCAGAGGTGATCTCTGCTGGACGCACATTGCTCAGAGGGACGATGTAAGACACTAAATCTATCTGGACAAGCTGCTGTAAGAAAACGGCAGAGCTTGGAGTGTCAGTCTTTTCCCTAGCTCTCACAGACAATATCAGGCTTACCTTTCTCATGGATTAAGGACCACACTAAGGGAGATCCGGATGGACTTTCCAACGACGTTGATGACCAGGCCTGGTGTATGAAGCAGCTAATCCAATACAACCGATCTACCCCAGCCTCATGTAAAATAAAATATACATGACTGGGACAAAATCAAATCTGTCTGCCAGGAGGAGAAAGGCCCTGCTTGCTGGTTTGAACAGGTATGCGAGTACCATCTAGCCCTTGTTGATTGCTCTTTGCCCCTAAAAACAACTGATATGTTTCTTGAAATCCCAACTCTGCCGTGCTGCGTTCCCTGTCCATGCAAACTTCTCGCGTTTTCTTGTGAATCTTCATATCAATTTTTAGGCTGCCTCGCATCCCATGAAAGCAGTTGATTAGTTCTTCGTGGAGAGAACAGAGAGCTTCCCGCACTGGCATGTTGGATAAGTTTGGCGCTAATAACGGGTTGAACTCCGTGCTCGAGCCCTAACTAATATTTGTCATGGCTAACGAGGCTTCTCCCGAAGCTTCCGAGTATGGAGCCGAGCCTGTCCCATTTTGACATAATTCCGTTGAACTAGAAGCTCTCTGGGGAAGAATTCCAAGTCTCCACATTTATTCAGTCAAGGCCTCTCCCCTCGGCTGCAGGTTATATTAATCTCGAACCGGGGTAACTAGCTCAGCTTCCTCGGGCAATGAAGCTTCGTTTCGCGCCCCAACCCGCGATTTACGTGAGACCCTCCTACCAGAAGCCACGTTGAAAGGGATCTTGAGTCCATTTTTCCGTTCATATTATTGGATCAACCCCTTCAGGACACATGCGATTTGTCGACAACGGAATATTGTTTTCGGGCCTATGCGCCAACGGGGCTGGAGGCCGGATGACACGACAATCATCTCTCGTTCTCCTTCTTGTGTTCTACTTATTATGCGTTACCTGGACGCAGACGATGAACCCGAATATTTGAGGATATTTGAGAAACATATCGGAGACCGAGAACTTGTCATTTTCACTTCGCGCCCCATCGACGGCCGACTCGACGCCTCGTATTTTGCTCGATCAATTCCCCCGCACCCGGAGACTTCGCAGGGTACTTTAACGTGGAGCTGAACCTCACTACTTTTGGGGAACTTTGACCAGATTCAGGACATAAGAGACCAATTTATTATACCCGCGTGCGGCCTCGGATCGGTTCAGCGTACGGAGGACTCCGCAGTATTAATAATATTAACGATCAGCCCCGGTTCCGCATTGGAAGCTCGCTCTGGAATTTACATTCCTCGATCGACATCTTAACTTCTGGTTACCCTTTCTTTCCGGATTTTTGAAAAATCAGCTTTATCTTGCTTCTGTTTTGATTAGAAGCGTCCAGGCACTCATTCCGCCATTCTATCAAAATGGAGTTCTTCAAGCCGGAGCGTTACTTGGATCTACCTACCAAAGATATTCTATCATGGATTTTCGATAGCCCTTCTTACGACCAGGATAAGCCGGTAAGTCGCCCTTCCCTTTCCAGTGTGTATTGTACACGTTATTCAAGTTGCCTGGCTTGTCGAGAATACGCCCGAGCTAACCTGGACTGTGCTTTGCTTTTAGATTTACGTAGACGTTCAAGATCCCTCGAAATCGATATCATGCAACCAAGCTCGGAAGATTATCCGTCAGCTCATTGCTGGACTTCGAGCTGCTGGCTTCAAGAAAGGCGATTGCCTTAATATCCATTCATTCAATGACGTACGTGCCCTACAACCCCTTCCCCCCCCTCACCTCATATTCCTCGCTTTGTGACACTGGATATCAGGGATACAAAGCTAACAGTTAAAATTTAGATCTACTACTCCATGGTCTTCCTCGCAGTCATCGGTGCAGGTGGTGTCTTCGCAGGAACCAACCCAGGTTACACCCAATTCGAGCTTTCCCATCACATCAAGACCGCGAAAGTATCATTCTTGATCTCGGAGCCGGAAATTCTAGACAACCTCGTTTCCGCGGCCAAGGATAACAATATCCCATCGTCGAACATCTGGGTATTTGATACTCAAGGCCAGCCCCTGCCAGCCGGGAGCCGGTCATGGACTGAACTCCTCAAACACGGCGAGGAGGACTGGGTCCGTTTTGACGACAGGAAAACATGCGAGAATACCACAGCCGCGCGCCTTTTCAGCAGTGGAACTACAGGTCTCCCAAAAGCTGCGGTTATCAGTCATCGAAATCTCATTGGACAGCATACTGCGGTTTTCGAGAGCAAGCCTCCGCGGTATGAGGTATGTATCGCATTTTTCATTCGAACTAGTTTCTAGTAGTAGGGAGAACTCGTACCCGTTCCTCCGGGGGAGATTGTTAAGTGCCCACCAAATGTCTAACCGTTCAACAGATTTCCCGCGTGGTAGCCATCCCTTGCTTCCACGCCGCCGCCGTCCCATCGACTCATGTCAGCGCTTTAAGGGGTGGGCATACCCTTTACATAATGCGCCGTTTCGATCTGAAGGTATTCCTGGAGACGTTTGAGAAATACAGTGTTACCGATATCCTTACCGTTCCACCGATGGTTGTCGGTATCGTGAAATCGCCCTTCGCCAAACATCCGTACTTGAAGAAGACCAAGGCCGGCTCCGTGGGCGCCGCCCCGTTAGATAAGGAAACCCAGGCACTGTTCAACTCCCTGATGGGTCCCGGTGCCCCTTACACCCAGGTCTGGGGTATGACTGAGACCAGCTGTGTTGCTACCATGTTCAACTATCCAGAGTCCGACGATACTGGCTCCATTGGCAGACCGGTCGTATCGCTTGAGATGAAGTAAGTTGGCCCTTTACTTTTCCCGGAGAGAAACGTAAAACAAGAAGAAGAAGAAGAAGAAAATCAACTAACAACTCCACCAGACTAATCGACGACGAGGGCAAGAACATCTCCGCCTACGGCGTGCGCGGAGAAATCTGCGTCCGCGGTCCCACGGTTATAAAGGGCTACTTCGAGAACCCCAAGGCCAACGCGGAATCGTTTGACGGCGAATGGTTCAAGACCGGTGATATCGGGTACTGCGACGAGAAGACGAAGAAATGGTACATCGTCGACCGCAAGAAGGAGCTCATCAAAGTCCGCGGTTTCCAAGTGGCTCCTCCGGAACTTGAAGCAGTGCTTCTCGGACACCCGCTCATCATGGACGCGGCTGTGATTGGTGTCAAATTTAAGAATGAGAAAGACATCGAGCACCCGCGTGCGTATGTTGTTCGGCAGCCTGTTCCCGCGGCGCAGAAATTGACGGAGAGGGAGATTCAGGAGTTTGCGGCGGGTAAATTGGCCAAGTATAAGTTTTTGAGCGGTGGGGTCAAGTTTGTCGAGGCGATTCCGAAGAATGCTAGTGGGAAGATTTTGAAGAGGGTTTTGAGGGAGGAGGCGAAGAAGGAGGTTGAGCAGGGTTTGACGGCGAAGTTGTGAGGGGATGATTTCACTGGATATATGTATTGTCCCCCTTTTGCGCGTTTGACTATCAGTAAGTGATTTGACTAGTGTACAAGAGATCAGTTTTTGTTTCATGTCTTTTCGGTTTAACCGGATCGCCCATGTAGAGTATGGCGGATAATGGATATAACTGGCTGGGTTCCAATGATGGGCCACGCGCCACTATGCTCCCGCACGAGTCTCCTCACGACCCGGAGATGCAAGGTCCTGGTACTCCCTTCAAAGTTCGGCGTATGATACTAGGCATAGGCAGTTGGATATCAATGCATTCTCCTATCCCCATCCCTTCATACTCAGGAAAGGATTTAAATAAGAACAACCCTTTCAATTTTGATAGCCTCTTCCATCGTGGGTGTCAAAAGCAAATTTGCAAAAGCCTTGTGATGTAGTTCACTTGGGCTTCTTTTCAATGGATTCAGCAGCCCAACTCTCCAGGGTTTCATCATCCGGATTCCGAACAAATGCCCTATTCGTAGGGACCATGGGGTCCATAGATGCGGCTCCATTCTTAAGTCCTGGACCCTCAATGCCCCAGAGAGGCCACTCAATTTCTGGAATAAAATCACGGGTATAACCACACTTATGAACCTCCTCGAAATCTATAATGTAGCTACGAAAAGCAATGTCATGTCAGTTTCTTCCGTCCTATAAGTTATGATAGTATCATAGAAGGGGTGAAGCAGACCATTTTTCACGTTCACGGTCCCATATTAGATTACGGCACGCCTCGTCGCCATGACGATAACCGGCAGAGTAGAACTGGCTGGACGAGTGTAAGTACGAAGATGCTCAGCACTCCCCGAGTTAGAAGGCTGGCCACCAACCGGAGCGACTTCGAAAATGCTGAACGAACTTTATTCCTTTCGGAAACGGGCAACCCCGAAAAGTTCTCGAGAGTTTTCCCTGGTACCTTTTCCATAAAAAGCGCGACGCAGAACCCCCCAGCAACATGGTCAGTAGAATCCTGCAAAAGCTCTCTCTGATCCAGGAGCTTCGGAATACAGGTGCAGCCGCGCTGGCTTAGTCCGGTGAGAGCCTGTATCTCCCGTTCGTGGAGTAAACCACTGGGCCGAGGAATGGTCCGCTCGCCCTCGGGGTTTAGAATTCTGGAAATGAAAGGTCAGAGGGCTGATATTCTTTCAGCTGGGGGGGGGGGTCTTGATCACTCACTGAATTCTGACTTTGGCAATGGCCTGGAGCCCTGGGTTGGGTCCAGAGACTTGAATAGCAACGCAGACAGCACAGCCCTGGAGGCTTCAGAGACGTAGGTCCCGTCCTGGTCAACGTACTCGCGCACCTTTTCTGTGAAGAAAGGCCCCAATTTCCACTTCGCAGGCAGGGGAGACGCGGCACCCAATTCGAAGTCTCATCGCTCAACTCATCAGATTCCATGGTAGACAAGCAATAGGGGTCTTTTCACCAGTTCAACAAAGTGTGGTCAGTGGTTGACGTGTAGAGGGCAAAAATAAATAAAGACCCGTCCGCAGGTAAGATGTTCTGTTTTCAGAATGGGCCTTAACGCACTCCCCCC
>JANTQG010000101.1:0-136421 GCA_032988185.1 Onygenales sp. PD_12
CACACACTAATTTCTATGTAATCCTATGTACACACTATGCTTTTTTCAACTTAGTTGTTTTTTTTTCCTGGTCATTAGCCAAGTTGTCCCGGTCATTATCAATCGCTGGTGAATTGGAGTGGTGATAGAGAGATAGAGGTGAAAAAAAGGAGGTTGGGAGGGGGGAGTCAAAGTGAATAAATACTCATATGAATGTAAAGTGAAGTGAAGGCGTGAGGAGAACAAAATGACAGCGGTCGGTTAGTCAAGTTAGTGGATGTTGATCATTCTGCGGATGTGGGGAGACGGGACGATCTGATGAGAAGCTGGATACGGCCGAGGACAATGAATGTGATAGCGAACTGATGAAGCAGTGGGTTATCAGGGTGATGATGAGAGGCAGTTGTTTAACTAAATATGATGTTTGTGTAGAGAAACATTCTGTTTCAACTCGGGTAAAGTGCTTTATTTCTTCTTTTTTTTTTTTTTGAGAGCATTGTGATAAAAACTTGCTCCTTCTGCTCTCATGGAAAAATCCTCATGGAAATAAATATCCATCCCAATATCATCCTCTCTTTAACCATCCCTCATAACTATATGGGATACTGTCCTTGATATATATAACAAGGATAATCTAACCCAACAAGGATGTAATGGCTCCAGACGCCATAAGCTAAATATTTACCCCTGACTTGAGTGCTGACATCGCATCGTGCTCACTGGTACAGATTGACTGATTCTCCAGCATCAGTTCTTCCAAGTCGCTGTTGCTAACCTCGGGAAGATGTGCTTGTCAGTGGGATAACTATCACTTTATATTGTCACGTTATGCATGGTGGTGGAAGGACATGGCCAAGAAGAAGTAGTTGGCCGTCTATATAGTTCGAGATAAACACACCTCTGGTGGAGGAACAATATGTGCAAGAATCGCAATAAGGGGAGGTTGATATGGGAGTTAGCGAGCACTTTGAAGCTATGCAATGGAGGAATTGATTTCGGTCATAAAATGTCCGAGGAGGCAACCATCAATTATCCAGAGAGTGGATCGGGTACGTGAGCCATCTTCCAGTGTTTGAAGCATGTTGCTAATATGGCGCATCAAGGACAGACTAGTCGATGCATAGTTGGCATCCCTGTGAGAAGCACTAAGCCCCTCGCCATAGATTGCACAGCGACGTGATGGACGCGATACCAATAGCCATATTAGTGCATACATCCCCGCCTGGCTTTCTGTCTGCATGGGAGCTAGCTAGGCTGCGTATCTAGCATGATCTATAAAAGCACTCACTCCCTGGAGCATGTTTGAAGGGGAAGGTTTGTCAAAATGTAACCATGGAAACAAAGTCAACGAGATACCAAGAACACGCTACGCAGGTTCCCGGGCTTGCGGGAATTGAATGGCTGAAGTAATGAGGTGTCGGTGGGCGTTACATATGGAGGTTGGGGTGATATGGTGTTGCACAGATGAAGGAGTATGGTGCTTGCTTTCAATGCTCATGAAAATGCCACATTCTTCACCATGAACCAGGCCCAACCCACCGTGAAACGTGCTGGGGACTGAGGAAGTGGTATTTAATATCTCACATTTCCCATATCCTTCCCTAACACGTCAAGTATTGCACTTGAAAGGGCATTGCTGTGGGCTATAAGCAGCGCGCAACGTCCTTCTTTTCTCCTGTCTGCAACCTCGCAGGACCACTTCGATTGGGAACACTATCCCCCCGCCCCCCTGCCTCCCCCATCATTTCCACCCCCTAGCACCCTCTCCCGCCATCCAGGATGGCTCGTGTGTCTTCCGCCACGAGCCAACAGGCCGCTTCCGCTCGTCGGGCTTCCAGGCCTGACCTCAAGTATGTTATGAGCCACAAGTGCAAAAGAACAAGAAAAAAGGGAAACAAATGAAAAAGCTGGATGCCGTGCGCTCGCTGCCTTCCCCATATGGGGAAGGTTAGAAGTGATCTGAACAAGTGGTGTTTGTTGACCCCTGGTGGACGATCCCGCTGCCGTCCTTGTGCCGAGAAGCGTACATCATGCGTTCCCGTAAGTATTGGTCCACGCGAGCCGCGTGTATTTTGCTAACACCTTCTTCCAGTTACCGCCCTCTCCTGATCGTGAGCGGCTGATCAACCTAAGAGGTCTGATTTATTATGGGAAACTGCTCGGCCGGCGGCTTCGTAAGGAGAAACGGGAGCTGCGCGACCTTGTTCGCAAGATGGACGCCCCACGCCGGGCGGCGAGACATGCTTCCGCCAAGCACGCGGCTGCAGTGGGTGCGGCAGTTCGTCGCGATCGTCGCGATCGTCGCGCGCGGAGTGTCGAGTCGGGGGAGGAAGAAGGGGGGGACTGGGACTCGGGGACGTGGGTGGAGGAAGAGGAGGAAGAGGAGGAAGAGGAGGAAGAGAATTGGCGGTGATTGCTTTCTAGATATATCCTAGGAAAGCCTGATGACGAATTTGGACACTTCATCAATCATCCATGGATGGCTCGCTGCCCAAGTGTATAGGCCTTCCAAATAAGCGACCGTTGTCGAGAGTTTTATTCCTTCTCAGAGTCTCGTTGGCGGCGGACGGCACCAAAGAGCCAATTAAAAAACCCAAACATGATAATGCATGTGTAGAAATACTCCTAGGGAGAGGAACCCGAAAATATCTGAGACTATCGAATCCATGACTGAGCTGATAGTGATTCGTAATATATTTGTCAGGTCATTGCCCCCGGCACAGCGTGCTCTCACTTGTGACGGGAATCGCCTCGATATAACCGTATTCGAGCGGAAGGCTTCATGAAAGGCCTGGTGTGCGGGATTCGGACATCAGGAGTTCGCGCATCCCCAAGTTTGGAATAAGTAGAGTCCGGAACGCTTCACTAGCGGCCAGTAGAATATTTATGCGATCTATGCCGAGCATGTAACTAACTTAGTTATTTTCCGGCTGGCGGATAGTTTGTTTATTAGCCTTGGCTATCTGCCGGCAAACAACGAGGCCGGGGGCGGCTAAAACACCACTGAGGCTGGTGTGAGGATGCTGGTCAGAGGTCTGTGAGGCGAGAGTAAGTTAACAGTGACAGAGTGACAGAAAAAGAGATAGATAGATCCTGTGCGTGCTCATCTGATAGTTCATATAGGGCGGCAGTTCCCGCAACCTAACTTAATCTGCACATCACGGCGGCCTCTGTAGACGGCGGTCAATACCAACCACGCCAGCAATGAGCAATGATAGTAGTCAAACAGCTATACAGGACACCCGGTAGCGGGCAAGTAGAGCAGATCATGAATAAGGTGACGGGGTATAATGAAGAATCCTCCCTATCCGCATCGTTGCGGGCCGAAGACCTAGCTGATCTCGATTGCTGTGCTCCGTACTGCTGTATCAGACCCAATTCACTGTTTATTTGTATCTCCCTGGTTCTGTGAGACGTATTCATGCCAACACGTCCATGTCCAATATCACCCTCAATGCCTAGGTCGTTGTTCTCCAGCTGAGATGGCGTGTGTTTGGAGGTGGTTGATACGATATAAATTTCGTCACCTGACATCCTGCCGCATCGTGACCGGCGTCAACTTCGCCCGATCCAGCGTCCATCTCAACCTCATCCCACGCCGGCCCAGCGATCTCCAGCTCCTCCCGCTGCGTGTCTGCTTGCATTACCCTCTTTTACATCATCCCAGACCTACTTTGGGTCTCGATCTCCGCCACCACCGCGACAACCGCTTGTTTACGCCGGGCCTATCCGGTGTCCGTCCGCCATATTGACTTCCTCCGTCCGCAACCCCCATCCCTCTACCACCCAATTCCCATCCGGTCAAGATGGCGTAATGTCCCCATGTCCGCCCGCGCGATGTACGCCATGGTTCTAAAATGATCCCCCATTCCTCTACCCAGCGCCCACTTCCCCGGCCCGTTCCAACTCGATCCGCCCCGGCGCTTCCCCTCGGCCACCCAGATGCCTCAACAATCGACCCCCGCTCTCAGAATGCGGTGATTGACCTGACAGAGACCGAATATGGCGATACTGATGCGGGACGCCCTTCCAAGAGGCTGAGGTTGGACACTGGAATCGAGCCCCTGGATGCCAACCGGTTCTCCGCCGGGGAAGCGCCCGAGAACTCCATCAACCCGCTGGATCTGACAAATGCGTTCTCGGTGGAACAAGGGGGCCGGCCGCCGTGGTCCTTTCGCCTGGAAATGCCCAGGTCCAGTACGAGTGGGGTGTCTGATCCTCAGTGGCCGCGTTCCGCCTCCCTGCCACCGCTCCCTATCCGCCCCTGGAAGTATGGGCCGCATGAACGTTATCGCAGTGCGCGCTTTGCTTCCAAGGATGATATCGAGTGCAAGGAAGTGTCAACTACACCGTATCGTATCAACACCCCGTCTGTGGCTCCGCGGTTCCCGTTTCCTGACAAGAGTAAGCATCGCCATTCCTGGGTTCTCCAAGCAACTTGGTTTGTTGTTACTAACTATGCGCTGCGCAGAGCCGGCCGATTTCTACCCGTGGACTGGATCGCATCCCGAAGATGTCCTCACCGACCAAACTACGAAGCAAGGCTTTTATGATCGCGTCCAGATCAATAACGAATGTAACAGCGCCAGATCATCGCTTTACCCCCAATTCAAGCATACCTCCGGACTAAAAGTGCTATCCGCCGTTCTCGCCGTGGCGATTGAGAAACGCCAGGCTTACAATCAAGTCAATGCCCTGACGCCTTCTTCCTTCAGGCCCCCGCCTCGAGTTACGTTGACTGATATCAAACGCGAGGCCTGGCTTCGGGACTTGGCAAATCCGTCAGTTCCATTGCGCAAATTGAGTCGAACTATACCGCATGGGATTAGGGGGAAGGTTCTACTGGACCAATGCCTCGGAAAATCTATTCCTATTGGGAGAGCTATATGGCTTGCAAAATGTGTCGGTGCCAATGAGCTACGTGCGTTCAAGAGAAAGGGTACATCTGCCGGAACTGCCAGCAGTCTGGAAGCCAAGTGGGTGCGAGATTGGACCATTAGCGTCCAGCAATTTGTCGAGGGGGTGATTGGCACTTGCGGGGACGCGGAATGGAAAATAAGAATGTCTTATGCGTAGGTTTCCCAACTCTTTCTAATTTCTAATATATTTGGAGTTTTCAGCTAATCCCGTACACTTTAGCATGAGACTCTCCGGTCGTTTATTCATCGAACACCTCATCGAGCAAGATCATTTCCTCGACTGGTTCCTCACTTCATTGGATGCCGCTTCCTTTGATAGCCTACCTGTATGGCTTCTCATGACTGGTATTTACTGGAAACACCTTGTCCGATATCGTAAAAGGGGCAAGCGGTTCGCAGAGTGTTTGCTAGAAAAACTTCGTCAAGTAAGTTCCCATCGTGCTATTCTTCTTAACTATCAGCTAATTACAATATTACAGGCTACCGATGCGGACCAGAACGGGAATCTATCTCCTCTTATCCGTCGACTGTCTCGGATCGTTAAAACATTTGCCCTCGCATATCCATCATCGTTCATCCTTCCCCAATCCTGGACTAAATACGAAAGAGTGTTATCCTCATGCCTAGATTCGGGGCTAGCAGAAGATATCACCGCCTTGCAAAAGCTTAAAGATCGAAATGCGCGAGTTTGCCGGGTCAAAAATGACGGTGATAAATCGAACCGATCCCCTCATCAACGCCTCACTGAACTATTAGACTCCTCCCCTGATTTTTCTACCATGTCTGCCGAATGCTTGAATATCTCTCGGGACTATGGCGTCCTGATTACCAAGATCATTGAGTGGGCATCGACCTCTTTTCGCCATGGGCTCGCTAGAACCTATATAGCCGTGCGTCTCTTACGGAGATGGAAGAAGACGGGAGTTGATATCGATTCGCATATACTTGCATTTCTCATGCGAGACCACCAAAGGTCAGGTGTGCGACTACTCGATGTGTACCATGTTATTTGCGAACTAGTTCGATCGCAGTCCTTTTCCGTGGGCAAGTATTTACAGTGGCTCATGGCGCGAGGGGTGGTTAGTAATGTTTCGCGGTTGGAACAAAAGGTGGGTACGCTTCCTAAAGATTACGGTGAGCGTTTCTAACATGCGACTGTAGCATATCTCCGGTGATATTGAACTTCTCGCTCATCTCCCCACTTCCCGTCTTCCGAGCCATATATCCAACCTCCGGAATACCCTTCTCTCGAGGACAGGGTTTTCTATTGCTGGGGAATCTACTACTGTTCAACAAATCAAGGCTTCTCTCCGCCGTCGACTCCCAAATATGTTCACGGAATCTTCATCAGACGGGGATTCGGAGATGACGGATGACATCGATTTCCCAGCTTTGACGTGGACGGTCAGGTCTGAAATTGGGACCTGGATACGGGACCAAGTGGCTTCGTACATCAAAACGAGTTTAAAGTGCGTCCCTCTTATGCCTGTTCCACCTTAATACTTCCTAACCGTGCAATAGGAGCGCAATGGACAGCAATTTCGCTAGCGATATAAAAACTTCCGCACTCACGGCAGAGGAATTTTTCGACATCCGATACGTACTTGAATCTCTCGATGACTTATCTATGCTTGCAGATGTGCTGAAGCATTCCTCGGGTTCCGACGATGTTGCCGTGCTGGCTTCCGCTGTTGATACGCTCAATTACCACTTCAACTCATTCAATGCCATTGGTGCTACCAGTGATCTCTTCAAGAGTTTTACTACTGCATACGTCAGAATCAGCAAGACCGAGCTTGCATTACAGGACTTGATAACTTCACTGCTTGATGTTGGAATCAAACTCCCGACAGAGCTCTCCACTGTTTCCGTCCTTCGTCGAGATCTGGCGCAGCGAGATAGGAAATTAACCATGCCCGCTTCATCTCCGGTATCCGACCATATCGCCGATACCCTAAATACTGCCAATCCGACCTTCACGGAGGAGCTCGACCAACTCCTGGCGTCCGGAAATAGCATGGATGAACCGACAATGGTTCGGGTTTTCGATTCACTTTCAAAACGGCTGCAATCGGGCAGCATCGACGGGAAGCAGCGCGCCTCTGAGACCGCACGATACTTTGCACAGCTCAGGACGTTCAATGCTAAACTATTCGATCACCTCATGATCAAATGGGTGATCCTGATGTTGAAGTCGCATTCTCGACCCAGTTTGTCTACGGTTCTCCCACCTCTGGTTGGTGTTGGCTGTGTCACCTTGCAGGGATTCTATGCTCTCACGAGATCTCTGCTGCAATCTGATAAGCAACGCGAAGCGATTCCTGATCTGATGGGGCTTCGGTTCAGCATGTTACAGCTAGTGGAAAGCAGGTCGTCGTCTGAGACTGGCCCTCAGGATTTTGTAAGTCAGCCCGGAAAATCTCGGTGCATTCTTTTGGGGCTATAGGGGTTTCGTTAGTATTAATTGATCTGCCAGATTTCGTACCGCTTCAGGATTTTCCGACAAGAATATACGTCACAATTCTGCCCTGATATAATTAGCACCATACAGGACTTGCTGGCAGAAACTACACAGGATGGAACATTACGACAAGACAGCAGAAGCTCCCTGAACAACACGGTACTACCGCTCCTGTGCGAATTAATCGTCCGCCATCCGCGTCTTGTGGGCATTGATTCTGCAGACCGATTGCCAGATAAGTATCCTGCTTGTTATGATCTAGCGCATCAGGCCCTAGGTTTTTTGCTGGGGTCGCAGGTTCCAAGCGGTAAGCATTAATCGAGCGCAATATTTTGTTCAAACATGGTATCTAACCTGATCATAGGAGTCGCCGCGGCGGAAGAAACAATTGAATCGATTAATGACTTCTCTCTACCTTTTTGTCTGATGAAACTGCGGTTGCTTTTCAACTCTGAGACCGACGCGGAGGTCAAAAGGCGCATGTTTGATCTTGTTTTTGAAGCGGCGAAATCGAATGTGCACAAGGGCTTGTCGCACTGGGTGGATGTTGTAGGGACCTTGCACGCGGATGCTGCGCAGGAGGTGAGCATCGCCCCAACTACTACTGAGTTATTAGTTCTGCTAACAGGACACGAAGATTCGCCAACGAGCAGAGGAGCAACTCCTCTCCATTGTTCTATCTTCCCAACCAATGAGCCCGGCACAGGAATCGGGCGCCGGGCCAACTCTGCCCTCGCTCGCCCTGGTCTACCTCCGCATCGTGGAAGACCTATCCTACAGCATCCCCGACGCAGGTGTCCCTTCCCTTGGCCCTGTCCTTGTCGAGAAATTAAACACGGTCCTACAAAGAATTGTCGCCATGGAAAACAGCATCAAGAACATGGACCAGCCCGCCAACCGAGGGACCACGGCCACCCGTCAAGCCTATTCAGTTCACGAATCCATCTTGGTATTCTGGTTCTCCATCCTCCTCCGCCTCACCGCGCTCCACCGCTCCACCTTCCCGACTGGCGACTCCCTCTCCAAGACCGATCTCGCCGACCAATCCCGCCTCTTAATCTCCATCTGCTGCATTACCTTCTCCAATACCCTCTCCAACCGCGCAAACCGACCACATACAATCCCCTCCTCCGCTCCCCTTCCCCCAGCCATGAGCAACAGCAATAGCACACCCATCCACGTCCCACAACCACAGTCCCAGCACACCATACCCATGCCCGTAACCATGACGACAATAAACCTGCAAACCCAAGCCCTTGACGTAGCCGCCACCCTCGCCGACTCCCTCCCCGACGACTTCCGCCACCAATGCACCCGCTTTCTCCGCGACCGCTGCCCGCCATTTTTCCACCCACAAAATAACCCGCACCTCCTCTTCCTCCTCGGCCCCCTACCAGATGCCGGGCAGCCGTCGCCTGCTATGAACATCCTGTCCCCCTCCCAACCCGCCCAAGGAACCACGCCCACACACACCCCACTCCCGTCAACCCCCACCTTGCCCGCACACCTCCAATCAGCACCATCACAATCACCGTCCCAACCTCCCTCGTCATCTCAATCCTCCGCCTCCCCGCAACTCCCCCCCGCGGCTGCCGCGAATCCCGCAGCAGTAGCGCCTGGCATTGGGGGTCCAGCAGTAATACCGCTCGATGACCCGGATTCGTTCGCGAGTAAGCTGCGTTTGCAGAAGAGGGGCAAGACATTGGGAGTGTATCCGGTCAGACCGTGGGAGATGCTGGAGGAGAACACGCCGGTTATTGGGCTTAATGATACAGCGATTAATCTAGGGTTGTTTGGGGCCAGGATCGTTAGGGGGTAGTGGGTATGGAGAGGATCTTCTATTTCGGATAGATCGATAGGGACGGATGGGCGGTTTTATTTGATACGGTTTGTTTTGTTTTGTTTTGCATTTGGGAATGGGTCACGGATTTTCTTTTTTGTTTTCGCGTTCTCTTTTCTCTACTCCTTTCATATATCTATTTGGCTTCTTCTTTTTTTATTTTTAGCATGTATTGTACCCCGCGCATTGTCACTGATGTGGTGATGCCATTTTCCCTGTTGTTCTAGGTCCTTTTTTTGGCATTTTAGCATGACTTGGCGAGTTGCATATTTTGATTTCATTTCTTTTGTTTCATTTATTTTTTTCATCTGGTAAGTTATAAGAAGCGGGGAAGAAGGCCAATACCTATGATAGCCATACCTCCGCCCGCACCTCAACTCTCAACGCAACTTGTCACGGCACGAATATCTGTCCATCCTTTCAATTCCTCTCACCCCCGTTTTTTTACTTTTTTGTTAACATATGACGTGCTATGCTATGAGATGATATGATATGATACACAGACGAGCATACTGCATTTTCCCCCCTTCTTCCTTTTGTGTGTCTATCTATATATTTATATTCTTTTACCTACTCTATTATGTTATGATAGGTGATTTAGGGCATTTTTTTCCCTTCTGCAATTTTGTTGTTTCGTGTCGGAGAGTGTGCGATGATACTATCCATCTATCCATACCCCTGTTAGCTGCTTTGCATACATAGGCGAATGATTTTGCTATTTTAGTCTAGGTATATGAATGAATTATCTGGCCTATTGCTAGGTTCCTCGTCGCTTGCTACGGGGTTTTAGGGCGTTGGTACTCTATAGAATTTAGGGAATGGGGTTGGGGTTGTGTGCTTTGAAAGGTAATGGTATGTGGTATATATATATATTGGCCGCATGGCTAGGAAAGGGGAACTAAAAAAAAGACCATGGATTTCTTTGAATATTTCTGTGTGTCCGGAATCATGTTTTCTCCAAACAGAAATTATTAAACGCAATAATATGGATGGTATGCTATCCAACTCATTTTCTTCATCCATAGCTCCATCAAACCAGGAAAAAGGGGGTCGTTGGCTCCGGAAGCAGGCGATCCCACGTGACCGTCTCTTCGTCATATTCTCCACCCAATATCAACCAAGCTCCAGATATTTAGACGACCCAACATCAACCTTTTGCGACAACAGCAGATGCCAATGAAACAGACCGGACGGGATTGAATATCCTCTTACTTTCCCATATTTCCTTTTGCTTCCCCCTTTTTCCCTATTTGTCCCCTGTTCGCAATCCACAATGATACCCACAGCAAGATGCTTCGCCCAAGGGCCGGCGGGCTTCTTCAAGAAGAGCGCCGATGAGCTCGCGAGGTATACGAAGATGGGTATGTTTGCTGTCTAACACCTAACCCAACATATATACATATATATCCATCCGTCCAAATATTTCTATCCTGCCATAAATCCAAATCTCAACCCGCAAACTAACCCCCCTCCCTTTCCTCCCAATAGCATGGAACCTCGAAACCCTCTCCGTCCCGCACAAGCCCTACCACCTCCTAGACTTCGAAGACCCCAGCACCGTCACCGCCTGCAAAACCATGGCCGACCGCGCCGTCGGCGGCTTCAGCACCGCAGACCTCGACTACGTCCCCGCCGATCCCAGCACACACACCCCCGCACACGCCCGCTTTCATGGATCGATATCGACCAAGTTGCCTGCGAATTGGAAGGTGCAGAGGACCGGTACGCTTACACCCAAACTTCGCATATATATCGAGTTAGGATAGGATGAGAACTAACGTACATACCTATGTAAAAATTACAGGCTACGCCGCCTTCCGCTCGCAAGACCGGGGCTACTGGCTCTTCGGCCGCCTATACTGGGACGTCGATCCCTACGCCTACCTCGCGCTCCGCGTCAAGTCCGACGGCCGCAGATACAAAGTCAACATCCAGACGGACTCGATCGTCGAGTCGGACATCCACCAGCACCGCCTGTTCACGAAACACCATCGCATCCCGCGCGACAGGCGGGTGGCGGTGGAGGAGCAGTTCGCGTCCTCGGTGGAGAATGTTGGCGTGGATGATGGGGAGGGGAGGGTGGGTGATGGGCGGGTGCCGAGGGCGTTGGCGGATTTTGCGCCTGAGGAGGGGGAGGGGGAGAAGGGGGAGGTGTTTAGCCATACGACGCGGGAGTCGTCGAATCCGGATAGTACGGGCTGGGAGACGATTTTGATTCCGTGGAACTCGTTTGTGCGGACGAATTTGGGGGTTGCGGTGGAGCCGCAGACGTCGCTGATTCGGCAGCGGATTAAGTCTATTGGGATTGGGTTGACGGATCGGGTGGAGGGGCCGTATGATTTGCGGATTCATCGGATGTGGGCGACTAATGGGCTTAGTGAGGAGGAGATGGAGGAGGAGAGGAGGATTTGTGGGGTTGATGCGGGGAGGGTGGCCGGGAGGGAGACCGGGGTGTTGGAGGAGGAGCCGTTGGTTGTTGAGGAGGAGGAGGGCGGGTTGGAGAGGTTTCGGAATGTGGGGAAGAAGGAGGGGAAGGGGAAGGGGGAGTAGGGGGGGGTTTGTATTTGTAAATGTCTTTTTATGGCGTGGGGATTTGGATTCAGGGGTTATGAATTTGGCATGTTGTATGTGCATGTATTATCTAGGGTCGTCTGGGCGTTTGCTGCATAACCATTCCTGTATATAAATTGATCTCCCAACCTGCTCGAATATACAATATAAATGTCTATATACTCCCTCTCTTTTTTTTGCCCTTTGTAGTTACCCTTTACCCTCCCAAATGCTAAACTAAATATACAAACCCGATGAAAATACCCATATCCCCCTCTCCACTCACATATGTTCATCCCCCCTAAAAATCCGCCTTCTCCCCCGTAACCTTCTCAAAAGCCTCCCGATACTTCTCCCCCGTCCTCCTCACCACCTCCTCATCCATCCTCACACCTTCCTTCCCCTTCACCCCCTTCGCTACCAACCAGTCCCGCAAAAACTGCTTATCAAAGCTCTCCTGCCCCTTGCCAACCTCATACTTCTCCGCCGACCAGAACCGCGACGAATCGGGCGTCAGCACCTCATCGACCAGCACCACCTCGTCCGTCTCCTCGTCCAGGCCGAACTCGAATTTTGTATCTGCGATGATGAGCCCGCGCGCAAGGGCGTGGGCGTGGGCGGTTGTGTAGAGCTTTAGAGCTAGGGAGGAGATTATCGGGGCGTATTTGGCGCCGACGAGGGCGGTTGCTGGAGATATTTTAACAGAATAGGGTCAGCGTTGGTCTATCTTAACGCCAAAAGTTGGATTTGGGGGGGGGGATATATTACCCTGATCCGGATGAATATTCTCATCATGTTTCCCCTGCTCCGCCTTGGTGCTGGGCGTATAAATCGGCCCATCGGGAAACTTCTCGCTCTCCTTTAACCCAGGTGCAATGGGGATCCCGTGCACGGTTCCGGATTTCTGATACTCGTTCCAGGCGGAGCCGGTGATGTAGCCGCGCACGATGGCTTCGATGGGGAATACTTTTAGCTTGCGCACTTGCATTGATCTGTTCTGCAGGGATGGGCGGAGGGGGGCGGGGATGGAGGCGGGCAGGTCGAGGGTTAGGAAGTGCGTGCGCAAGCTGGGGATGGCGGCGGTGAGGATCTTGAACCAGTGGGTTGTGAGGAGGGTGAGGAGGGTGCCTTTGTGGGGGATTGGCTGGGGATTGGATTGTTAGCTGGGATATGGGATTGGGGATCGGGGATTGCGTACGTTTTCCATGATCACGTCGTAGGCGGAGATGCGGTCTGTGGCTACGAAGAGGAGGGTGTTGGGGTCGACCTCGTACAGGTCGCGCACCTTGCCGCGGGCGACGAGCGGGAGGATGTCCTGCAGGTTGCTGGAGACAATGGGTTCGGCCATGGCTGCTGAGGGATAGGGGAATTGGACTTGGACTTGGAGGATTGGAGATGTGTAAATATTTTGATATCCAAGATAAATATCTCTGGCGGGGTTGGCGATGACTCGTTGGCGGGGAGGGAAGAGTGGGGCCAGGGCTTGGCATCGGAAGCTTGGAGATCGGACATCGAACATCAGAGATCAGAGACCAGAGAATAACATCAACATCAACATAGAACACCACGGATGAACAGTGCAGCGCCAGCCAGTTGATGCGGTGTCTGACTGCCTTGTTGTATAGACTGGCAGCTGTGCATAACCATACATACATCCAATTGCTGTCTATGGTCCCATCACCAAGCTGTCCCTGAGCTAACCTCCACCATGTCCAACCTCCCCTGTTGACCCCCTATACCTATACCCCTATTCCCACACTCCATAACAAAAAGACATCATGACCCGCTATCTCACCCCTTCAAAAATCACCCTCCTAGCCCTGGTCACTGTCTACACCGACGGCGCCATCCCCAACTCCGCCATCGTCCCTATCCTGTCCTTCCTAGTCTCCCACCTCCTCCCCCTCCCCCCGCACTCCAACACCACAAATACCCCCAAACACCCCCAAGACACTACTCACACCATTCCCCTCGCCTCCTTCGAAGCCGCCACGGCCACCCACCCCTCCTCCATCCCCGGCCGCACCGTCTGGGACCTCCTCCTAAAGAAGCTCTGGCACCTCGACTGCTCCGACGCCCTAGATGAATTCTTCTCCTCTCTCTCATCCCTCCTCTCCAAGACGCGTGAGGAGCAAATACACGACCGCAACAATGGCATCGCCCCGGAATCAACAGACGGGAGGATGCTGTTGACCCGCTCCTCACCGCTAGGCGCATTTGCCCGCCGCGCCCAGCTGGAATATACCCGCCTGCAGTTCCATGATGCCGTGGCGTTGTGGAAGGGGTTTATTGTGTACCGCCTGCCGACGTATCAGGGGTGGGCGCGGAGGAATGCCGGTGATGGACGCGCCATGGTTGATGGGAATTTGGCCGAGTTGGGGGTTGATGTTGGGAGCGCGTTGGGGAGGGTGGTTTATGGGGGATTGGGGTTGGGGATGGAAGAGGAGGGGGCTGAGGAGGGGAGGGTGGGGATTAGTACGAAGGATTTGGAGAGGTTGTTGGAGTTTCAGGTTGGGGAGATGCAGGGTATGTTTTTGCTCTTTTGATAATTTTTTTATTAGGGATTGGTTTGCTGATATCGATAATAGGTATGGGGTGTCGAATTACGGAGGATATGAGATCATGTCTACAGCGGATGATAGAGTCTGGTGTGGCTGTTCCAAGCTTGTCGCATTATATCAAGTACCTGTCTACCACTTCCAACTTATCAGGGCGTATCTAACAACGTACCCAGATTCCTTGACTCCTGGAAAGCAGGCGACTACCCCTCCTCCTTCGACCATCTGCACCGCTACTTCGACTACACCATGCAAAGCCGAGATCGAACTTTTTACCAATACGCCCTCCTCAACCTAGCTATCCTCCAAGCTGACTTTGGCTGCCACGGCGAAGCCGTGTCTGCCATGCAAGAAGCCATCTCCATCGCCCGCGAGACGCACGATATGAACTGTCTCAATTTCTGCATGAGCTGGCTGTACCATTTTGGCAAAGCGTTTCCAGACGAGATGAAGGAGGTGCAGAATACGGGGATGCTGGGGAGTGAGAAGGAAGCGTTGGCGTTTCTGCAGGCCAAGGCCAGGGAAACGGAGATGTGGAGTTTGCTGGGGACTTCGTTGTTGAGCGAGGCGAAGCTGGAGTTGCAGAATGTGTGTCTCGCGTTTCTTTTTCTCCCTCAATACTTGTGGGTAATGCATTATGTTTCGGCTAACTTTTCGTGCTGTAGGGTGAGAGCGTGGCGTCGGCGTTTGAGCATATTGTCAAAGCCTCGTTTCTCAACGTGACTAAACACATGCCCAATTCAGTTGGCCCCCAGCTTATGCTGCAAGGGTCAGCATTTGTTAGAATAGGTATGGCCCCTTTGCCTTTTGGCCTCGTTTCGAATATGATAGACTAGCTAACTGGGATACTAGGGGTTGCGCATCTTGCATGGACTAATTGTGAAATATTTCGGGAGTGTTATTCAAAACACGCGCCATTAGAGGATAATCTCCGGGTGAACTGTAGGAGCAGTTTACTGGTAAGCAGTACACCTTCCCGGGGTCAACGAGTTACGTGCTAACAGCTGGAAGCTGGCGTCAAAGGGCAACTATGACCTATCAATGGCCCGATTGAGTGAGGTATCTTCCGACTCGCTCCGGATCCTGAAGAACCAGCAGCAGTGGACGTTCTTTTGCGGGCTGTTGAAACTGCAAAGGCTGTTACACAGGTGTGCTCCCTCTTAACCAAAGCATCTTATAGGGCCGCTAAATGCCGACTGACGTTTGAAAGGGACGATAAACTCGCCGCAGAGCACCTGATACCCCAGCTCCATGCATGCGCGCCACCAGACACAGAACTCGCCACGACGCTGTCCCTCCTAGAGATCGATTTCCTAATGCGCAAGGGCGACTACCCTGCAGCCCTAAAAATAGTTGAGCAGAATGCACAATCTACACGCCAGGAGAACTTCGATATTGCCACGCAAGTCAAACTGCTAGTCGCCAAGGCACGAATCTTCGAGCAAACACAGCAACCTGAAAGAGGGTTCTCCGTGGCCATGCGAGCGGCCAGCATCGCCCATCGCTCCCGATACTTACCTGGACTCTGGGAAGCGGTAGGGGCGCTGGCAGCCATCCTGATGGTGTTTCAAGAATTTGACGCCGCTCTTGAGATTGTCGAGAGCATCGTGCCGCAGGTGCTGGAATGCGAGGATGCATACCTGGCTGCACGAACGTACTCGTTGCTGGTGGATGCTAATATGGGGTTAGCGGGACAAGCGCAGAAACAAGCCCAGAAGCAGCAGCAGAGAGACAAGGTACGGCAGAAGGAACATATGGCGCGGGCAGTGGAGTTTCTAGACTGCGCGTTCGCGGAGTTCTCGAAGGTGGAGGATGTGCGGGGGCAGTGTGAGATGATGGCGAAGAAGGCGACGGTGATGCAGCTTAGTGGGGACTTGGTGCTGGCAAATGACTATGCGGCCAAGTATTTGGATTTGAAGAGGCAGGCGGCGGCAGAGGAGAGGTAGGTAGATGGGATACACATGGATGGGCAGGGAGTGTTACGCAGGACTGTGGGATAGTTGAGCCGTGAGGGGTTACGCAGCATAGATACTAGATAGGGGGCGGGCGGTTGCATGTATGTATGAATAGCAGGCGAGCACAGAGAGAGTGGCACGGCAGAGACATGGGCGCTTCCCGATGTGCCCACAACTATCGATCCATCCATCTATTCCCGTAATGAAGTTATTCCCCATAGAACGAGAAGCAAATAAGGAGAACCCGCCACCCTGCGAGGTACCTGCCAAGCCTGCTGAGTCAGCGCTGAGTCAGCCCGCCCCTCCCGGCGCCCATAAATGGGATTTCTGCGTCTGCCCAACTCTCCATCACCAACATCTCGCTATCCTCAACCACCAGCTTCAATCTCCGCTCTCCAGCTCCTCTACCGCTGCCTTCCCGAGACTTAGCTTCTCCCCTCCGCTATCACTATCCCCAGACCCCTTTTTAAGTCCGTCGCGACAAACAACGGGTTTATGTCAATCGAAAACCTCAAGACCTTCGGTAAGTCTAACTCGCCACCTCTGCTGTTTCTGCCCAACCATACCCCCATCACCACGCTGCATGCCAGCATCGCCCACACATCACAGACGCGCAGAGCCTGTCGATACCACATCGAGGACTTCTCTCTACTGCTCCTGTGCTGTGCTGGGGGCTGCTGGGCTGTCGTGTGGCTGGAGGGCAGCTCTGGCAAATAGCGGGGTAGTCGCTAGTCACGGACACCTTTGAGCCTCATCATCGATAACTCTCGCTGACCACGTGCCTTGTTGCATACATGTATAGACCCCTTCGCCGAAGCTGACGAAGACACCGGCGACACAAAACAATCCCAAAATTATATCCATATACGGATCCAACGTACGTTGCTGTCTCTTGCCACCTTTGTCGTGTTGTGTGTGCGCTTCCTGGTTCGATGAGCCGCCACGCGGCCATGACCCAGCACAACACCCTTGTCTGCACCCCTGGACAAGTCGTGCTAACAGCTTATCTCTGCAGAGCGCAATGGTCGTAAGACTTTGACAACTGTTCAAGGTCTCCCTAAAAAGTTCGACCAGAAGAAGATCCTCAAGGTCATCAAGAAGAAATTCGGTATGTTGCCACACTCTCCACCCCGGCTTGTCGCCAGGCTTAATGCTAATAATTCTATAGCCTGCAATGGCACCATCGTCAATGATTCCGAGATGGGCGAGGTGATTCAGCTCCAGGGCGATCAGCGCAAGGATGTTCAAGAATTTTTGGTTGATAAGAAGGAAGGGCTCGAACTCGACGCCAAGACCATAAAGGTATGCATACATCTCCCCCGACATACTATATACCTGAAATCCATATCTAACACCCCGCCTAGGTCCATGGGTTCTAAGTCAGCCGTCACGCCCGTTCCGTTCTCGCCTTCCCAGTCCACTCTAGAGGATCGATAGAAGTCATATCGTTGATCGCCTTTGCCCACCGACCAGAGTAGGTCCGTTCTCCTGCACCCTGCAGGAGAATGGCCGCTCTTATCTGGTACGATTTACGAAAATATGCTTCTTGCCCGTTTATTATTACTTCAAACGTTTGTCCTGCTTCTTGAGTGGGCTGAAATATATGGAAGATCATCGTTGGTTTCACAACCCCCACCCGCGGCGCTGTGATTCTGGACCGATGTATGTTGCCACACGGGAGGGGGAAGCTCTTTCCCGCCTCTCATTTGACAGACGGGATGATTACGGGACGCGGCGTTGATTAGATACCCACTTTGATATGCAGAGATTATTCTTTGTTTTTTACTTCGGTTGTTTGTCCTGCTTTTTTTTCCTTTCCTTTTTGAGGTTAGAATCTGTGGAATGGTTAAGGTGATTGAATGGTAGAGCGGGAACATGGGGTATGGGACATGGACATGCTTTTTGTTTTGTTATGGAACGATTTGCATGGGTCTTACTTATGCTTTGTTCCTCGTTCCTGTTTTTCCTCATTTCTCGGCTCTGTTGGTTCCTTTTCCTTGCCCTTTCGTTTTTAGTTTTTTATCTTTAATCAAATCCGGAGGAATTGAATTGAACGGCCCTGGCCTATTCTTGGTTTTTCTCTCTCTCTTTTTTACCCCTTGGTGTGGTGCATGTTGGAGGTAGGTAGTGAGGAGGTTAGATTCCGTTTGGTTTCCTTTGACGTGGTAAGTGCGTAGTAAGAGGCATAGATGTGCGTTTTGTCGAATTCTGCTGGATTGGATTTGGATGGATAGGTACTAATTCCAGACGCCTTGTCCCCCCCTTTTTTTTTCTTCTTCTTCTTACAATTTAACAAATCAGATCTGTCTATCTATCTATCTATCTATCTAGGATGGGGAGGAACGGGAGGCGGAATGGTCCTAGGTCCTACCTAGGCAAAAGGGCGAGGTTCCTTTCCTCTAGTTGGAGATGGCTTAGGTAGGTAGGTGTTTTCGGAGAAAACTAGGTATGAAAATGTTATATTTATATATATAGATTTCCGAGAAAGACATGGTCTGTAATAGATCTGTCTATCTCCAGCTACTATCTAGGAAAGGGAAAGGAGAAGGGAAGGGTGTCCCGAGATGTGTAAAATATAGTAGAAACGAAGGCGGTGAGTAAGGTCATCATCGTTATTCGAAACTGGGAGTAGGAGAATGAAATATATAAAAAAAGGGGAAACAGCTAAAATGAACATATTGAAACCCCTAAAAAGTTAATAATCCATAGAAAATGATGGGTATATAGCAGACATGGCCAGCAAGTCAACGATAACATACTCATTTAACACTCCCATCCTAGAAACCGCCGTACTTATCTTCGCTATATCTCACTCAAGCCCCTCCACTAACTCCCTAATCGTCAAGTTCCCTCCTCCTCTCGCCATTTCCGCCTCTACCGCCCTTTTAACCATATACTCCATAACAAACAACTCCCTCTCTGCCGCCTCCCGATTCCAAGCACGATCATCAAATGCAAACTTGAGCTTATGTCCGCCACTAGCTGTTTTCGCTACTTCCATGACGAGTGCGTAGGGCTGCGGCATTGTGACTTGCGACTCTGCCATGACGATCCATTTTAGTGGCTGTTGTTGCATGGGTATGGCTGAGGTTGTGGTTGCGGTTGCATTTGCTGGAGATGGAGGAGCAGCAGGTTCAAATGGTTGAAAGAGGAACAGGGTGTGGTTTCCTGACGCCTCACGGGTAGTTTGGCAGGCAGAGTATATGTCTGCTAGGCCCATGGTGTAGTGTTCTGTGTATTGCCAGAAGTCGTCCTGGGTCTGTTGCAGGAATGTGTGCCATGATGCAGGAGAAATTGTGTTGTTGTCATCATCATCGAGATGCACAGTGGATCGCATGGGAAGGAAATTGGCACAGGTGCCGTTGATGGACTGCGGGTTTGGCAGGTTGACGTTCCGTCCTGTGTAGAGATAGTCGAAGGCGACGTCCTGCTTACCGCTACGGTATGCGAGCCAAATTTGAAAGACTGCCTGGAATATTATAGATGGGGTCGTCCCCGTGGCATTTACCAGGGATTCGAGGCAAGTGTTTGTAGTTAGGGAGACGATGCTGTTAATCTGTGGTTGTCGTTGGGTAGTACCCGGGAGCTCCGGGAACCCGAACTGGATGGGCCGTTTAGAGGGCTGCGTCCAGAATCCGAGTGCGGGCTGCTTATCGCTTTGCCATATGTGGAAGGCAAACGAGCGGAACGAGGTAAACTTCTCCAGTGGATGGTTCTCCTGGTAGGAACGGAAATGGGAGGCGAAGACACGTAGGAGGGTTCCGTCGTAGAGAGCATGGTCCATTTTGGTGACTACTTCGAGTTCTCCGTCTGGATATTGAAGGACGGCATAGCGGATAAAGGGCCTGCCGAAGATGAATTTCTCTCGCCAAATACGTTCTAGAATGCCTTGCTTCTCTGCATGGGTTGTGACGGTGTGAATCCCAACAATAGGAGTTGAGTCCTTCAGAACAACGCCGTACCACTTGCCTCCCTGAAGAGTATAAGTCGTTCGTAGGATATCGTTAGTTTCTGCCAGTCGCTTGAGAAGGCCGGTCCATTTCTCAAGATTAACCTCTTTCCCCATAGGGCGGATAGCCATTAAGCACCAAAAAGATTCAGACCGATGCCCCTGCGCTAGGAACTCTGCCTGCCCGGGAGGGCAAGGGTAGATATCTTCGTAGTCTTGTTGGGTAAGGCCAGCTGTCGAAATTGCAGTTTGGATCTCTTCAGGGGCTCTGAATACAGACTGTTCCAAAGCTATGATGTTGACCTTATCTTCACGCATACGATTGGCCATGTCTTTGAGGTTGGGATATTTGAGAATATCGCCCACAGATACGAGATAGCCTGTCTTGCGAAGCTGGCTGACAAGATTGATAGCAGCGATCGAATCACCACCAAGTCTCAAAAAATTGGCCTCAAGACCGAATGTATCGCTTTCTAGACGAAGGATACTGGACCAAGCAGTCTGGAGCGCCTTTTGCTTGGGAGAGGTCACTTGGATCACGCTTTTGGGTTCAGAAGGGGCAAGCTCATCGAATGAGTGCTCGGCCAGGAGCTCCTGGTTCAATGACTCGGCAAGCACCTTCAGAAACTTTCTGTTGGTTTTCCCAGAGGGCATCCGGGGGATGGCGCCTAAAGGAAGAATGGCCTTGGGAATCATATATGGTGGTAGGGTGGTGAGGTTATCTCTGAGCTTCGTAACCTGCGAAGAATATTGTTTCAAGTCTAATATGCCATCCTGGGTCGAAGACTCAAATACCACAAATGCAACAATTTGAGCCTTATTGGCGTACTTCCCAACGATAGCCGAGCACTCTTTGATTTGGCCAGTCTTAATCATAGCATGTTCGATCTCTCCAAGCTCTATTCGATAACCACTGACCTTGCATTGATCGTCTTTTCGGCCCATATATTCGATCTCCTTGCCAGGTAAGAACCTGACCAGGTCACCCGTTCGATAAACAAGACGACGGTTACCGTTGAGATCAATTTGCACAAAGGCCTTGGCTGTGATTTCGGGTTGGTTTAAATAGCCAGCCGCAAGATGAGGGCCAGAAATGCAGAGTTCTCCAACGGCGCCATACGGGACGGCCTTGTTTCCGTTGCTTTCGAGTATGGCCGGAAAAACAGAGGGGAGTGCTCGACCAATATTCCTTCCTGAATCCTCTGGAACGATATTGTGCATCGAAACTATGATCGATGTTTCACTTGGACCATAAGCGTTGCGCAACTGTAACCGGGACCCCCAGGTGTCCACCACCTCCTGTGTAACCGGCTCCCCTCCAACAGTGAGAGACTTGAGTGATGGAACATCATCTGGGTTGAGGAGACGGGCTACAGTTGGTGTCAAAAATAGGTGGCCAACCTGCATCTCGTTGATTACCTCGGCCAATCCATCCAACAGCTTATCAGCACGGGCAAGACAGAGAGTGGCACCGCTATGGAAGGCCGTGAATATGTCATAGAGGGATGCATCAAAGACGTAGTTGGAGAATAGAAGGTTTTTGAAATCTCCATTTTCTTTTCCTTCAAATTCGAGTATCGACTTTATCGCAGCGGAGCAGGACCCATGGGTGACGACAACGGACTTAGGAACGCCTGTGCTACCTGAAGTGTTGATTAAATACCCAACGTTTCCCGGAAGAACTTCGATCTCTGGCTTGGATGAAGCGTAATCCTTTAGGCTAACTTGATCGAGTAGGATAGATGTCACTTTATTAGCTGGGAAGTATCCTCCGTGCTCCGTTTCTGTCAGGACCACCTTGGCACCTACTTCAAGGGCGATAAACATATTCCTATCGAGTGGATTCTCGGGCCCTAGAGGAATAAAAGCCGCTCCGATCTTCAGAAGCGAAAACATCGCGATTATCATTAATGGCGATTTGCCCAACAGCAAGGGGACGATGTCACCCTGGGAAATTCCTCGATGGGCTAGATAATTTGCCATCTGGTTGGACCGTTCTTCCATCTGTTGGTATGTGATAAACTCCTGGGCTTGATACTGAATCGCAATCCTCGAGGGATTTTGTTTGGCCATCAGTTCAAATTGCCCATGGAGTGTCCGGGGTGGAGACTGGATTGAGATCTCTTCGAGGAGGAAACAGCGTTCCTTGTCACCGACGAGGTCGAGCGATTCGACTGTCGTGTTATAGTCGTTCGCAATATGTTCTACTGCCCGAACAAATTGGTCTAGCAGGAATTCGAGGCGTAGAGGTTCCATGCAGGACGACAGCCGTAGTTCAAGGCCGGAAATAGTCTCCTCAATATTGAGGGTAGTGAATTCTGTTTTCCACACAGGTTGGGGCCCGAGAGTCTGAAAGATTTGTTTTGTATTGTCAGGATTATCTCCTGCCTTCAAGACAATATTCACCATGGTATCGAAAAGTTCAGAACTCCGGTGACCAGCTGCAGCTACCGCCTTTCGGATTCCGTACTGAGAGTATCGGACGACATCCCATAGGGAATTGTTGACTTCCTGAATGTCTTGTTTTAGGGAATGATCTTGTTGGACCCGTAGCGCTAGAGGCACGAGGGTCAATGTGGGCCCGTTTAGTTTTTCGATTCCACTGACAGGTACATCTCTTCCAGACAGTGTAACCCCCATGACCACTGAAGATGACGCGGTATGCTTTGAGAGGACTAGTCCCCATGCGGCATAGAAGATAGCGCTAGATGTCGTCTGCATTGCGAGAGCTGTTTGTTTTAAATCAATTGAGAGTCTCCTCGAAACATAGATGGGATCGGAAGCAGGTGAATGGTTGAGAATAGTAGGGCTGGATTCTGCGAGGTAGTTTGACCAAAATCTCTTCGACTCATCCCCGTCTTGATTTTGGATCGCGCGGATATATGTGGCCCAAGGGGGTCGAATCGTTGGCTGTAGACCTCCATATACGTCTGCAACGTCGTCGAAGAAAAATCTATGAGACCAGAAGTCGAAAAGTGCATGATGTATAGATACAACAAGAATATATCGATCAACAATGGAGATCCTGACTAAAGGTTGACCAAGAGTGATCCCTTCCGTTTTGTCTAGCTCAAGGAACGTAGCAAGACTCATTGAGGTTTCTTTCCACGGGAGGGAAAGATCATTGCGGACGATCTGGACCAGTCCAAATTCAGCCATGGAGAAAGTGGAACGGAGAATTTCGCTTTGCCAGAACACCACCTGGAACGCAAGTCTAAGGCGTACAAGATCTAGATGGCGAATGTCAAAGACCCTTTGATATAGATAGTCTTCGCTGCCTTTTAGGGTGCTTGCCAGCAAGCCCTCCTGTAAAGGAGTGACGGGAAAAGCGTCCGAGATTCCGCGGTTTGCGATGAGATTGGCTTTCAGATTGTCGTCGGAGATTAAGGAGAATGGAGGTGGCAAGGGGAGTGTAACATCGGGTTTAGACTCGAAATGGCACGAATATGCAATGTCTTGAAGAGTTTGCGCTCGAAGAATGTCGGCTAGCTCAATAATAATGCCGTTTGATTTTAGGTCCCTAATGACTCGGATGGCTTCAATCGATGTGCCGCCTAGAGAAACGAAGGAGTCCGAAATATGTATCGATGAGGCAGCCATGCTAAGTGAGGTTGCCCAACTAGCCCGAATTATCGATACGGCTGGGGTTATATCATCTTCGCATGCCATTGATCGATCAAGGCCTAGCATCTCCTCTGGGTTGGTTGATTCTGCCAGCTGACGAATGGAAGAGATATCTACCTTTCCATTCGTATTGAGAGGTAGCGTTGCATATTGTAACCAATAACTGGGTACCATGTAACCTGGGAAGCGGGTTTGAGCCTTTTGTCGGAGTCGATATATTAGCTGCGACCAGTGTGTGTCCTGCTTCACAGCAATAGCTGCAACCAGCGAGGATTTGCCTCTTATTTTCGCACCAACACATGTAATCGCAAGGACGTCCGTGTCTGCACCGAGTTGAACGGCGATTTCTTCTGGCTCCACACTTTGTGAATTAATTTTAATCCGGTAGTCGAGCCGGCCCAATATTTCGAAAGTACCATCGGCTTGTTGAACTGCAAAGTCGCCCGTACGGTAAAGTATTCCGCGGCCAAAGGGATTCTTAATGAACGACCTGGCTGTCTCCATTGGGCGGTTATGATATCCGTTTGAAATTTGTTGTCCATAGAGACAAAGCTCACCAGGCTCACCTGATTGAACCTCGTTGTGGGTTCCAGGGACGAGTATTATGGCCGTGGTTGTATCCAGCGGGCGACCCGGGTTGCGAGGATTGTCCCCAATCTTGAGCAGCCGAGCGAAATTTAACTGGGCGCACTCACTCAAGCCGTAGGAGACTCTGAGTTCGATTTTATCTGCCCACCTGTCGACAAGTTCTTGGCTAAGTGGCTCTCCTACGGTCGTTATTTGCTTGAGACACATAGGAATATCGACCTCCGATAAAAGCGTAAGGGCTGACGGCGTTATACCGACAGCATCTATCTCCATCTCGCGAATTACCTCCATCAAGGAGGTTGCAATCTTCTCTCGACTTGCTAGGCACAAACAGGCACCTTTTGCGAGAGTGGCTAAGATGGACCTCTGTGCGGCCGAAAATATTGGGTTGTAGAAAAGTAGCCATCTTTGACGCCTGTTCAATGAGAAATGGTTGATGCCATAGGAAGCCGCGGCATGAGAAACGATAACACCTTTTGGAGTTCCGGTTGAACCTGTGATTGTTTTGTCATGTTAGCCAATATTATGGCTACCGGGGAATTAACAAGCGACATACCTGAGGTATATATTAAATAAGCTGCGTCTGAGCTCCTCGCTTGGTAAATATCTTGAGTTTTATCTGCGCTTGGCTTGGCAACATCGGACAAAAGTCTCTCAACGGAAACGCATTTCTTGAAATAATGTCCATATTGCTTGTGAACCACAACGACGTCCGCATTGCAGTCTTCAACAATAGTTCGATTGCGCTCCGGGGACCCATCTGGGTCGAGTGTGACATATGCAGCCCCTGACTTCAGAATTGCGAGAAGAACCGCAACGAACTCGACGGAACGAGTCATACAAACGGCAACGAATGTACAAGACTTGAAACTGGCAGCCGACTGGATGGCCAACACAAGATCCCATAGCTCCACATAGGAAAGAGGGGTTTCATCCTCGAACTGAATCGCAGGGGTGTGCGGATGAGACTGCACTTGATAGAATATGAGGTCTGTGATAATGCAAGGAGCCGATGGTATCTCGGGTGAACATGGCGAACCATCACCGTTGGGTGTCGAACGAGGCTTTGGAGCTATGTACTTAGAAGTCGAAGCCGATATCTCCGTGAAATAACTTTCCAATCGGCTTGGAGCCATGGCGTTATGCAAAGGGGTATATGTGCAGTGTCTGGGGTATCTCCGAGTTGAATACACAAAAGAGAAAAATTGTTCCTGCAAGAAGCTGGCATGGGAGGGATGAGTTTAATAGATGATATCAATCTAGAAACAAGACTGACAGGCTATAAGGCGGTTCTTATACTTGATAATCATGAGATGTTCGCACGGTTAGTGCCCCTAGGCTTGGCTGGATACCGACCCTCATCCCGAGCACTCAACTCGGGGGGCGATTGAAAGACCCCAATTGATGTTAAGAGAAGCAGGATGTCTCCCACTGAATGCAGCGGCGTTTCAGCCGTAAAATGCCGAAGGATTACCTTTCTGCGGAGAGGCTTAGTATAGAAACTGTCAATCGTTCCATGCATCTAGAATGAAAATGTTGGGGACCACAAGCGATGTCAGAGACAGACGAAGGCGAACTGCCGCTCCAGACATGTCATGCGCTAGGAACCAGATGCGACAAATCACCAAACCTGGAATATAAGCCACGTTTTGCTCGCATTTCGTGAAACAAACCAAGAGGCAGGAGAGAAGGCCAATGGTAAGAAGACAGACAATGGTATTCAGGCACTCTCTACCTTGTCGGGGCCTGGCGGTGGTTTTCCGAATGAATAATAGCCTGAAAGTAGAAGCGGTGTGACTCAAATTCGCTATAGGAGTGTATAGAGAACTTGAACTAACATTGTTGCACGGCTCCCAATATGAGCGCCATACATATATCGCCCGGATACGATTTTTTGGCCACGAAGTAATGGTGAATTTGCCTTGCCGGAGAGAAGGGGGATCTCATGCCAAGTACGGCCGCAGGGGGGTTGCGTGAACGCCAACCAGGCCGGTAAGGTGAATATTGCTTTTCTAGCGTATAAAGACCCACCAATTTAGATATCATCGTGATGAGTCCCAAGATCTTAGAGTTTGAGAGGTTCAACACCGAGTGTTGTGAAGAATTGAGGCTGTGGAACGTCGGTCGAGTACCCAACAGCCTGGTAAGTTCCGTTAAGAAAGAAAATTGGACCACCAGCCGGTCTCAGATATTTCTAAATTTGGTGATAACGCTGTAGCTCGTGGTATTCCACACGCATCAGGCGGTGCTGTTGGTCTAAGAAATCACTCATTGAGGAAGTTGATTGAAATTTGAGGGTCCTGATGTCGATTTAGCCTAGCCGGCGCTAACTAACTTAGTTAATTAGTTCGTTAACGAGTGAGTGCGGATACTCTCGCTTGCTTGCTCGCCAGTCAGTTCGTAAAACTTGAACTCGTCAATATTCGCCCACCACAATGGCACCATTCAGCCAGCCGAGCACGACGACAATGACGGGCTAGGAGGCAGAGCACGCCCTGAAGCAGCCTGTTAGCCATATCCAACTATTCTGATACTGGACATACCTCCCTCCGATTCTGTTCTCCCGATTAGATTGAAGTGCTAGCACCTGAGTGTGAGGTTCCATCGTCCCCAGCCATGCGGGGATTGGGCACCATACCGTCGTGTGGCCATAGATGCACATGACGAAGCTGTATATTTCCTCTCAGCTATGGTCGTTTGCCTTTGTGTATCTGTCCGTGTTTGCTGCGGCCATGGGTGTGTGACGGAGGCTCGTTGACGCGCAGGGCTTGGAGACGTCTCGTTTACCTCTTTTGGGAAAGCCCCTTTCACCAGCATCATGTGATATCTAACCTTCTCCCAACGTCCTCCGTCAACAACACTCCGGACACCCCTCTGCAACCTCGTTTGTCCCCTCGATTTGCCTCCGTTCAGACACCTCTACAAGAGTGTTCGGCTTCCAGCCATCAGCTTTTGGCTTCCCACGTTTGCCTACTTTATTCTGCTCCCTCCTGACACATCTACGGCTGATCACAGTCCCCCCTTTTGCCTCTAAAACCTGAACGAAAAGAGTCACAATGGCCCAAAGCTTAGCCTTCAATGATGCTGCCTCTGATCCCATTGAATCCATCCAACTGGTCAATGTTCCACTGCCACCCTGCGGTCCTAAACAGGTGTTAGTTCGTTTGCTCTCCGCACCCGTCAATCCTTTGGATATTGCCGTCATACAGGGCAAATATCCTGTGAAACCGCAAAACAGCATTACTTCAGAGCTGGGAGAGACGCTGAAGATTCCTGGATCCGATGGCGCAGCACGCGTTACCCAGGTGGGTGATGCTGTTACCAACATCAGCGTAGGAGACATCGTGATCCTCAAGCGCCATTGTCGTGGCTCTTTTCGTACCCATGCAGCTTTCGAGCAAGATGACGTGCTGAAGGTCCCAGATGATATTGATGTGCGGCTTGCATCAATCCTCCGTATGGGAGTTGCCCCCGCTTACTTTCAACTAACGGATTATCATCCATTGGTACCGGGTGACTGGGTGATACAAACCGCTGCAACGGGGACGATCCCTCACTTTGTCTGCCAATTCGCCCAGTTTTTCGGCGTCAACATCATCAGCGTAATTCGCCGTCGGTCCCAGGACGATGATCCAGAAAGTGTGAAGCGTTCACTGAAGACGTTTGGTGCGAGCCTAGTTCTGACGGAGGACGAGCTGGATACCACGACTGAGTTGGACGGCAAACGTATTTGCTTGGCAATCGATTCCGTCTCTAACGAAACGTTGACTACGAAGCTTCTTTCTAAACTAGCGCCGGGATCTACATACCTAACGGTTGGGTTCCTGGGCCGGACTCTCGGCCCTGCCGCCCACGGGAGTCAGTCTTCAAACCCGCTCCCTGATTTCGGTTTCATTGCCTGGCAACGAAATATCACTCTCAAAGGGTTTCGACTAACAATATCCCTTGAAAAACGCACACCGGAACAGCAAACTGCCCTGCTGTCGTGGTTCAGCGATTTGGTCTGCCGGGGTTTACTGAAACTACCCGCTCTTGAATACGTGCGATGGAATCCCCTGGAGGAGGGCCTGGAAGCGAAATTACGAAGCGCGATTAGTCAAACACAGAGGCCGCAGCTGGGTCAGAAGAAAAAGATATTCGTGTTTGACGAGTAAAGTTACGATTGCCTTCTTTACGACTTCAGATTGGAGAGCAGTTTTCCTTCGCCTCACTGTCCTTACAACGTTATCGAAGTCATCGCCGTATTTAGGGAATTAGAGACAACTCGGATTGGCGTTGATTATGCACCGCCAGAAACCAGATATGATGGTAATTCAATATGAAACATGCAGGTGTCATACAACAATAAAATCAGGTGCTTTTGTGAGCACGTTCGGTAGCCGGACTCTTATTCCGCCTACATTATACGGGAATTTTACGTTCAATCAAGATTTCTTCTTATCTGGCAGGCCTCCCTCAACCTATTAACCAACATTTGACCTGAAGAGGGCAATACTTTGTATTTCCCATGCCATTTTCGCAGTCCAATAGGAAACTCGGCTCCCGGCCAGCATGCGCCCCATCGTCGCACAAATTTCCAAACGAGATAAATCCTGGCATACCAAAAATAGTGAAAATGGAACAAACGGAAATATTGAAAACCAGCCGCGATTTCCCTCCAAGCCTTGTCGTTACCCGGCCCATTGCCCCTGAGGGAGATATTTAGCACCGGCTCGCTCGTACTGTGTTTGTTTCTCGTATATTTCTCGCTGCGTCACCCATCAATTTCCGATACCAGAGCCACTCGTGGATCGTAAACTGCAGTTCAAATGATCGCAGATGATGTTGGACAACATACTCCTCATTTCGCCCACCCATTTATAGATAGGGCTGTAGTACAATATCCCGCTATCGAATCGTGCAGTGATACAGATCTCCCACCAGCCGACGCCATTTTAGTTACATCGCAACTGCCCTTCCCGGTCCCCGTCTCGGGTTTTTAAGACTTGGGACAACCACACGACATGAACGTCATTCCTTTTCTTTTCTCTCCCCTTCATCTCTTCTTCTTTTTGCGTCATTTGCGACATGTGGCACGACATGGACGCCGAGGAGGCGCACACCAGCATCCCATTTCGGATAATCGGAATTCTATAGGTTTTCTAGATTGCCCCCCCCCCCCCTCTTGCCGCCTACCAAGCCCCCTGACGTTCCGCTCTTTCAGGTTTCAACCCGTCGTTTCTCTGTCCTGCTGTCGGAATTCAAATAGTCTGCAGGGATCATGTTCCCCGACCCGCATCGTTGCCGAGCAGGTTAGACGAAGCTTATTTTAGTAGTAGTTATGCAAAATCAGCTGGTCTGGTGCCAAATCCAACGTTATGGTTGTTCGTGATGATTGCTGCACCTCCCTGCTGAGTCCGAGTAATTCACTATGCGAACACGAAAGGGCGCAATGCCTAATTTAGTTTTTATGCCATGGACTGATCGATTTTTACCTGCATTCGTAAAGTGAGGTTGGGGTATGATTCATAATCCCCCCGAGCCGAATCCCGCGCACTTGGCGATGGTGGAACTGGAAGATCATGTCCGGGGAATTAACTGATCACTAATCGTGGTTTTTTTTTGTTTGTATACCCCAAGCATTATATTCATTGAGGCCAGTCCATGCCTCGGCCCACCCACTCTACCTGCATCTACATATCTTTTCCCCGCGACATTGTTGGCCCACCTCTCTATCTATATTTAACTCAAAAAACCCCGTCCATTGATACATCCATTTCCTTTCAATCATTTCTTCATCACCTTGTTTCTCAGCTTTCCTTTGTGGAGATAATGCTAATGAGACATAAGAAGGCGTACCCGTTCTGAATTGATTCTGTTGGTTCCCATCTATCTGCATCTATCCATTTCACGTTGTTTATCATCTTTTCCATTCCTTTGTTGACTACCATGCGAGATACTTTTTGATTCCATCTACCTAGACATAAACATAGAACCCACTTCAATGTCTCTTGTTTAGTACTAGAACCAACACCAACTGCCCAACATCCACCCACCGGTTAGCTCCCACCGTTGGTATATTCGTTGGATCCAGACCAGGTCTATGATATAGGCTATCATAACCCCCCCCTACTTTTGTCCGTTTTTAAGACACTGCCATATCCATCTAAATCCCCATTCCTTTCCCTTATCCTTCACCCCTATCCCCCATTCGCACCTATCCACCTATACACTCAACCCAAGCCCTCAAATCATGCCCCCATCACCCCAAACATCGCCTACGAACGGCGATATCACGCCCTCCGGCTCCTCCAGCACAACAGAAGTTGGTGGGAGTAAAACTTCCGCGAACCGGTCATCAGGAGATCTCGCAGCGGCAAAAGATGGCCAGACTGGAGACAAGGGAGTGAACGTGGACGATGTTGAAAAGCAGGAACAGAATAATGATAACAACGGCGATAAAACGTTAACGACGGGATCTGCGGAGAAGACGTCGGACAAGGCTGTTTCCGCGCACCCGCCCCCACCAAATGGCGGGTTCAAGGCGTGGCTGCAGGTGCTTGGAGCGTTCTTTTTGTTTTTTAATTCTTGGTGAGTTTTCTTTTGCTTCTCCTTGATTTCTGTGGGGTTTATATGCGTGGCGAAAGTTGAGTTGGAGTGTTCCCTGTACCTGGTAGGGAGAGATGTGTCTACTCCTCGGATGGAGTGACAGGCGTGATATCAATCCAGAACGGAGCTCAATTCCGCGACACAATTGAACTAATCGTCTCAAAAAACAGGGGCATAATCAACACCTTCGGCGCCTTCCAAACCTACTACCAAACTACCCTACTCCCCGACCATGACCCCTCCGCCATCTCCTGGATCGGCACCTTCGAAGGTTTCTTCCTCTTCATCATCGGCGTCATTGCTGGTCCCATCTTCGACAAAGGCCATCTCCGCTTCCTCATCGTTGCAGGAACCTTTTGCGTCGTCTTCGGTCTGATGATGACCTCAATCTCAACAGAGTATTACCAGATATTTCTGGCGCAGGGTGTCCTTGTAGGTGCTGGGTGTGCATTCCTGTTCGTGCCGAGTATTGCGATTGTGGCGACGTATTTTACATCGAAGCGTGCGGCTGCAACAGGCATCACGGCGTCAGGGGGGAGTATTGGTATGTCGCCCCCATTTTGTTCTTTTTCTTCTTTGTAAAGGAAGAAGATTTTCCACCAGCCCCCTCTATTCTACCAGCTCAGACTGACAACAACGCTTCCAGGCTCCGTAATCTACCCAATAATGTTCCGCAACCTAATCGACCGCGTCGGCTTCGGCTGGACCACACGAACAATCGCCTTCATCGCCCTGGCCGGCCTCCTTGTCTCCTTCTCGGTAATGCGCTCCCGCCTCCCGCCACCCCCCAAGACCCGAAAAATCTTCGACACCCCCGCCCTCCGCGAGGCGCCCTATCTAACATTCTGCTTCTGCGTCTTCTTCCTCTTCATCGGCCTGTACTTCCCCTTCTTCTACCTGCCAACCTTCGTCAAGGTTGTGCTGCATGAAAGCGACGATCTGGCCTTTTACATGCTCGCCATCATCAACGCCGCGTCGATGTTCGGCCGCATCATCCCCGGCATCATTGCCGATCGGATCGGCGCCATAAATACCATGGTTCCCTGCGCGATCTTCACAGTCATACTTGGGTTTAGCTGGCTGCGCATCAACACGCTAGCCAGCACGATTGTGTTTGCGTGTTTGTATGGGTTCTTTTCCGGGGCGCTAGTGTCCATTCCGCCGACTATTATTGCTACCTCGTTGAGCCCTGATATCTCGCTTGTGGGGACGAGATTGGGGATGGGGTTTTTCTTCTGTGGTGTGGGATTGTTGATTGGAAATCCGATTGCGGGGGCGTTGCTGGATATTGGACAGGTTGTGTTTTGGAAGGCGCAGATTTTTTGTGCCGTTATGGTGCTTGTGGCGGCGTTGTTTGGGATTGTCATGAGGGTGTTGGTGCGGGATAGGGCGAAGGGGTGGAAAGTGTAGATGGTTATGAGCATTGAAGTTTGTCGATATGGTTGTAATGACATAGTTGTTCGATGGCTGGAATATGGTCCGGGGTATTATGGCGTGTCCTTTAGCGAAATGGTTGCGCCTTGATAAGAATTGGTATCAGGGCATTTTTCCAGAGTTGCGTGTTAATTAGGTAGCTCAATCGTAAATTTCTTATCTCGTGCTTCTTTAGGCTGTTCTCAATTGGCCACATCTTCCCTACACGCGGGCATCAGGGACCCGGAAACCATTCCTGGACATTAATATATTAGTTATATATTCATGTAGGGCCTGGACAAGATGGATCGCTCCTGTTTTCACGTCAGCCATAATAAAAAACCCATTGCAGCGGAAAGAATATCACAAGATAGATGCCTTGACAGTCAACCCCAATATCTCGAGAGAAGGGGCGGTTATGCATAGGAACAATATGCATTCAAATGGCTCTGTATATAGGGATACTTGACAGAAAATAAAACTCCACGGAGAATTGGGATGTATCGCCCTGGCAAGAAAATTCGGGGCCAAAGGCAACCGGAAAGGGGGGGGATGTATAATAAGGCCGGGTGTAATTATGTGTCCCTATCAGGGGACAGATGTCAAGAAAAGAACCGGAGTAATGCGCATAAATGTAGATGTCGGTCGTTTATGAAAAGAAAGATGGAAGTTAAACACGATTCAAAAATATGGCAGGGGAAATAGAGGAACAGAAAATGGGGTTGCGAAATTCTCTAAAAAAAAATGAATGCATCTTAGCCAGGAATGAATGAGAAATAATGGATGCAGATGCAAAAATAAACGGAATAAAACGAAAGAAATGTAATGAAAATGAAATGGAAATAGATCAGTGTATCTGCTTGTTCTCAAGGTCATATTCGTTGGGTTGTTATTACCCTCCCTGTTCATATACCCCAAATGTTTGCGTCCCAAGTTCCAATATCTTCTTACCCATTATGAACAAGGGGACTTCTGGCTCGTTTTCGCGTGTCAAATGTAGTTGAAGAAGCAACGAAGACATGCTAATAAAGCTCGCGATTGAGAAGACGTAAATCGTAGCGAATGTTTCCTTTTTGATGTTTATTCGGCGCTGGGTGATATGGTAGACGAATGTTAGGACCTAGAGATAAACGTTAGTGTATTTCCAAGAGGGTATACTTCATAGGTACTGGGAGGCGCTGGGTGTAGCTATGGATATAATAGGACGAACCGAGGCGATCGATACCCATGCTGGGAGCAAAAGGCGGGGATCGGAAGAAGCGCCGGAGAGATAGAGAATCCACGAGGTAAGGTAGGCAAGAAGACCGTTTGTAGCCAAAAGTCGAATCACAACAGCGGCAGGGGTATAATTAAGAAGCCTATTGACGAGCTGTTAAAATCCGCCATATTGATATCAGAAAGAGTGAAGACACAACACAGCAGACTCACCATCTAGACATCATGCAATCCATAAAAAAATAAACTAAATACGCCGACGCCAAACACTATATCAGGAAACGGAGAGTTAGCAATTGCCTCCACAATTCATACATATCGTCACCTATCATATAACTCCCGCCCACGGATGCAGAACAAAACAATGGGAGGAATAAATACCCAAATAATGGCCAATGCGACCTCTGTAACCCTGAATCTCCTCTCCACATCCCAATCGGCGGCGGCACCCCGTACAACCGCCGCAGTCCATCCCTCATGCCAGAAATGCGGTCTGATGCGGAGCAGCTCGGCGAGAAAGGTAAACGCGCAGCGCAACCCCCACCACGCGGCTGGCAGAACACTGAGCCCACGACACAGCAACAGAGGGATATACCAACGGCGGTCAACACCCAGAATCACCGCAACGCGGGGATGGAGCGAGGATACCGCATCGCGGGATGTGGAGGAGGCGGAGTCGGAGGCAACTTGGGAACCCACGGTGGACGACGAGGGCGGCACGGGAGGTCGTGAGGAGGGGAAGGGCGGCGGGGGGTCTTCAGGTTGGCGTGGGGGACGTCGGAATTGGGCTCTTAGAGGGTTGCGGAATCGAGGCTGGGGCTGGAAGGGCGGCGGGAGGGCATGGCGAGGATGGGGAGGAGGACGGGGAGGGGGAGGGGACGGCTTGAGGGGAGACGCCAGTCTTGAGTTACGACTGAGGCAGCCGTGCGGACGAGACAATAAGTCGGGGGTGGGATATCTCAGCAGCTGGCTACTGAGCAACGGGTCTATTGGTGGAATTGGAGAGTGGTAGACGCGGTGGTTGAATGTGGACGACGGGGTGAGGTTGATGTTGACGTTGAGGTTGAGATGCTGACGGAAGACGGAATAGGCGGAGTAGTCAGCAGCCCCGCCGGTTAGTTAAGGTTCGGGAACCAGCGCCCGGACTCCAGGGGCGATTACGGGGCGGGTTAGGGGGGAGCTTAGGGGTCCTTTAGGGGTGGATTAGGGGTGGATTAGGGGCTGTTATAGGCCTCTTATAGGGCTGCTACGGGGCTCAGCGGGGCCGTTTTAGCGGGGCGGGAGATACAAGGACCACGATGGACCCCGAACAGCCAATCAGAGCCAGGTGTGAGCTGTCCACCCATACTCGGGCTTATTGGGGTTTGATATTGACAACCTCAACTCTCAACGGCGATTTACTTCGATACCCACAGTCCACCCGTTCTCTACTATGTGTCCGCACTCTTTTCTAGCAATTAAGGTCATCTCTAGTCCCCCGTTTCTATCTCGGAGGAATGCTAACCAGCCTGCTGATCAGGCGCAAAATCCTCACCGGGAGACCACATCCATGAAGCATCCAATATGCATGAAGCGGAAACGAACAGACACATGCCTGCTCGCTGCAGGACATCTCTTCCGTAGCTTCGACATGATCGGCCCGATAACCCCTGGCAGAGACCGGGATGGCTGTGGCCGATTTATTAGCCATCTCTCCTCTCCCCAATGCGGGACATGAAGGTTTCCCCCACGTATCCTCAACATCAAGCCAGACTATATTCCCACGGCATCAGCACGTTGGGACTGGAAATCAATGAGACCGCCATGACATTGTTGAAACGAAGATGGCTCACCTACATCGTGGTGTCGGCCGTCTTCCTCATGTTCTATCTCAGAAAGTCGCCATGGGATACACGCAGACTCCCGTATGCATACTCCACAGGCGCAGCCTACCCAAAGATGCGTGGTGATGCTCGAGTACTCTGGGCCAGATTTAGAGAAAAATACCCCGTGAAATCAATGGTATCTCTCCCGCCAGGCCCAACGAAACCGCTACCAAAGGTCCAACATGAATTCCCACCAGAGACATTGGAAGAGCTCCTCTCGAAACAAAAACCGCGACAGGACGCCGTCAAAGCATCCTTCACTCGCGCCTGGAACTCCTACAGAAAACATGCCTGGCTCAAAGACGAACTCACCCCAATCTCAGGCGGCTCCTGGAACAATGCCTTTGGCGGCTGGGGCGCCACCCTCGTTGACAGTCTTGACACCCTCTGGATCATGGACATGAAGGAAGAATTCCGCGCGGCCGCCCACGCAACCTCCCAAATCGATTTCACAACCACAGAAGCGGAACAAATCAACGTCTTCGAAACTACCATCCGCTACCTGGGCGGCTTGCTATCCGCCTTTGAGCTCTCCAAGGAACCCATCCTCCTCACCAAAGCCACAGAGCTCGGAAACATCCTCTACGCCGCCTTCGACACCCCAAACCGCATGCCCGTCGTGCGCTGGAACCCGCAGTTCGCCGTATCAGGCGGCAACCAGGAAGCAAGCAGCTTCTCCCTCCTCGCCGAACTCGGCTCGTTGACAATGGAATTCACCCGCCTCTCTCAACTCACAAAGGACCCCAAATGGTACGACGCCATCCATCGCATCATGACCCTCTTCGACGCCCACCAAAACACCACAAGATTACCAGGCATGTGGCCCGTGGGCATCAACACGCGGACCCAACAATTCAAAACCCGCGTCGACACATTCACCCTCTCCGCCACGGCAGACAGCCACTACGAGTACCTGCCCAAAATGACCGCCCTGCTCGGCGGCGGCGTAGACGAGATGTACGAGCGCATGTACCGCTCCGCCATGGACACAGCTATCAAACACAACCTCTACCGCCCAATGACGCCAGAAAACGCCGACATCCTCGTCTCTGGCAAGGTCATCGCCCACAGCGAGACGGACATCTCCCTCACCCCGGAAGCCCAGCATCTCGCCTGCTTTGCCGGAGGCATGTTCGCCCTCGGCTCCCGCTTATACGATATCCCAGCACACATGGACATCGCGCACAAACTCGTCGATGGCTGCGTGTGGGCCTACCGCTCCACGCCGACCAACTTGATGCCTGAGGTCTTCCACATGGTCGCCTGCGAGCCCCAAGGGCAGCCGTGCAGCTGGGATGAGGACAGGTATAATGACGCAGTCATCGCCGCCCATCCATCCAGCACGACGGATAACCCCGCAGATATCCCGGATGCGGAGGATCTGGCTGCGGCGATCATTGAGACGGAACGGTTACCTGGTGGCATTAGTAGTGTGAGGGATCGCAGATATATCCTGCGGCCCGAGGCGATTGAGAGTGTTTTTATCCTATATCGGATTACGGGACGGGCGGATTTGTTGGAGACGGCGTGGGAGATGTTTGTGGCGATTGAGGAGGCGAGTAGGACGGAGTTTGCGAATGCGGGGGTTGAGGATGTTACTGTTGGTGGGGGGGATGGTGATGAGGATGAGAAGGTGCAGTTGACAGATCGGATGGAGAGCTTCTGGCTGGCGGAGACGTTGAAGTATTTTTATTTGATTTTTGGAGATCCGCGATTGGTTAGTTTGGATGAGTTTGTGTTTAATACTGAGGCGCATCCGTTTCGGAGGGGATAGGGCGTTTATCTGGGTAAGTATGGGGGTGGGTATGGATATGTTTATATGGGAATGAATGAGATTGGTTTGCATATATGGGTAAGGTAAGTTTGCTTTGCACGGGGGACAGTCTCCTATTCTCGTTTCCGGGGGACGTATTATCTATGTTAACTACCCCCGACGCTATCATGATATCTACGTCTATAAATAATGCTACGATTTATACATACGATGCGTGACGCTGACCGATGATCCAACATGCCCCGTGAATTTACACTAATATTGGATACTAAATCCCCGCTAGGTATAATTATCTACACGAAAACTCCATTAAAAAGAGCCCTTCCAACCAAGGGCCATGATCTTCGAAACAAAAATCAACCGAAATACTCTTTACTGCCCAACCAACCAACCGAACCACTCACTCACTCACCCCGTTCACCCCCTTCACCCCCTTCAACCCCAGCACAAGCAAGCTCATATCTGGGCGGCTCGCACCCTCTCAACTCCGCAATGGTAGACAATCCCGAAAACGGCCTTGGGCCCCGCCCACTTCCCGAAACCAGACGGGGGCCTTTCTCATCGCCACTGCGTGCAGCAGCAACAGCAGCTGCTGAGGCTGACATGGCTCCTCCTTGTTCCGGGTTGAGTTGTAACCCCGCTTGGATGTCTAAGAGCTGTTGTCGTTGGCGGCGGCGGTAGATGAGGAATGCGACGATGAGGAGGAAGATGATGCCGAGACCTGTGCTGAGGCCAACGGCGATGCCGGTTGTGAGGGCTTTTTTGTTGTTGTTTGAGGTTTCCGGGGTGGGAAGGGGAAGGGGGTTGTTGGTTTGGGATTGGGTGGAGGTGGATTGTGGGTTGGCCGTGGTGGTTAGGCTGGGTATTACAGACGTGTTAGATTTGTTGGATGTGTGGGAGGAGGTGGGCTTGTTGGGTGAACTGGATGGGTTGGATGGGTTAGATGTGGATGGGTTAGTGGGTTCTTGGGCTTGGCGGGTGCTTTCGGGGTTGTTTGACCTTGTGGTTGGTGGTGGTGGTGGTGCTGGGTTTATAGGGGTAGTTTTGCTTGGGGGGCTATGGGGAGCTTCTTGAATAGAGGCTGGCGGAGGAGTCGGTCGCTGCGGCGGTCGCTGAGGCGGTTGCTGAGGTTGGGGGTCCTCGTCATTAATCACCATTGGGTCGGTTTCAGGGGCTAATGGGTGTAATAAATGATGTAGTGGTTAGCTGAGAAGTATAAAATTCCGGTTGTTTTTGGCATGTCGTGGAATAGGGGCAATGTAAGCAACCCGGGGGGGATATACAGACTGGGCCGTTGTGGACTGTCGTTGCCTTCGGAGCATTGTTGCCTCCTCCCGCTTTATTCGTCCCTTGATTCAGTCTTTCCCTCGCAGCACCCCACGCAGCATCCCACCCATCCCGAAACTGAGAGGCAACGTTATCCTTGACAGAATCCACGATACCGTCGACTTGCCGTTTTTCCTTCTCCATCGTCTGCGTAGGAGCAGGGTTTCCTCCTTTCGCGCCCTCCACTCGGTCTCGCATTTCTGCCAGTTTTTTCTTCCTTTCCGCACGCGCATCTGCAAGCTTTGACTCAACCATATCCATCTCTGGCAACCGCCGTTTGTCCTTCTGCATCCTCCTTTTGGTAGCGCAAAAGTCAGGCGGGTTGTCCCTTTCACAACTCCCAGGACAGTTAGGGTTGTTGAAGGTTTCATCAGTGCAAGAAATCATTTCTTTCGAGACCCCCGATTTGACATTGTAGCAGAGGGTGTTGGAATTGCATGCATAGCCCTTATGACAGCAGCCCGTATCTTCTTCGGCATGGTCGTTGCATGAGATGAAGTTTTTGGCTCGAGTGCCATCATCGAAATAGCAAGGGGAAAACTCGTTGGCGGCGGCGGTGAGGCGAAGATGGAATCCCAGGAGAAGGAGGACGGAGAGAGAAAGTAAATATAAAGATGAGGGAGCGTGCATTGTGAAAACTCGTCTCGGTTTATTCCTTCTTTATAGACACGGAATAGGGGGTATGGCTCAGGGGAGGAAGAGGGAGCAGGTCATCCAGGAGTACGCTATGCCTTCGGCGTAACGGATGAGAGGCCCTCACAAGGCAAGGATGAAGTAGAAGAGAAGAAATGAAAGACCCGGCCCTTCATCCAGGGGAACAGAGGTAGAAATATACCTAGGGGACGAGGGAGACCGTCGGCCATCCCATGGTACGAGAGCGATTGTTATGCATATTAAATTGATACTGTGCACTCGGGACCCGAGGAGGAGCCAATGAAGACTGCAGACATAAATGATGATAGGTAGGCGGTGGTTACACAATTTCCAGATGTAGAATCACGGATATCATCCCTTTTCATTGTTTGTTCCCTTGGAACTCGGGACTGAAAAGCTCGCCATTGAAGCTGGGGAGCACGATCCAAATGTTTCCCGCGGTCACTGTTGGCAGCCAACTCAGTTTGCCTGCAGTTGTCGTAGATCTATGCAGCAAAGGAGCAGATGCATACTGTGATCAATGGTTCTCTGCGAAGATTGCAGAGGGATAACAAAGAGCAAAAGAAGGACTGAGGTCGGAATACCTAGGTATGCAAAAAGAAAGGAGAAAAAGTAGCACAACCAATAAACTAGCTAAGCCCAATTAGGAAATCCAGCCCTAATTGAAATTCTTCAACTTGGACGAAGCCGATCAGTACATCGGATGGCACCCTATCACAGCGGTCGAAGATTCCAACATACGGAGTACATAACTCTTGTTGATGTTCATTTTCCGGCACCTAGGTATGCAATCGGGGAGCAAATTGGACTCTTGTTGTTGCATGCAGTGATCTTTTCCATGGGGTTATTTCCCCCTACAGAAAAAGCGCCCCTTTTTCGATCCATACCAACTTTACTAGTAGTAGTTAAGTTTTAAATTTATTCTTGAAATTTCATCACCCATAGCTTGAAAGAAGCCATAATATATATCATACTTTTCGTACATCCCCTCCCATAAATGAACCTCAAAATATAAAACATCCATGGATGCAATGTCCCCTAACCTCTTTTCATTCAGCCTCTCCCCCAACCCACCCACTCCGTCGCCCATTCACCCATGATCCATACACGTTCACCCAAACAACAAGCCCCCATCCCTCTCCTCAAGGAAGCTCATACGTCTGCTCCGGCGAGCCCTCAAGTTCGGGTACTATCGCTGGCGCTTGCTGCCCGTCTAGCTCCAAAGGAGGCTCCTTTTCCGCCTTACTGTCGCCCGGTTCATCATTCGCCGCAGGCCCCGGTTTCTCTGGATCACCGCTGGTAATTTTCGGCTGTTCTGATGCCTCCTCTAGCTTTGCTAGGTGTTGACTTTTTCTGCGCCGCCAGAGCACCACGGCAATAATGATAGCCAAAGGAATGCCAATTCCGGCGCCCACGCCTGCTCCGATTCTGACGGCTTTGGAGCGTTGAGGTGGACTTTCGCCTTCGCTCAATACTATTAGGCCTGGAGGTGTTTCGGTAGGGCTGGCGGATGAGGAAGCCGTTACGATTGGTGTCACAGTTGACTGTGAAGTCGAAGACGGTTTGGGAATGTAGTATATGGCGATTGGATCCTCTAGATGACGAGAATACAAGGGTGAGTATATGGCAGTCAACAATGGAGAAGCGTTCACTATAGCTGTGGAAAACGGTGCCCAAAGGCTTCGCGAGCCAAAGAGAAGATAAAACACATCATTCCCCTTGCCCCCCGTGGTACCTACCGGTCAGCTTGGATATGACACCCCACCTCAAACATGCCGTTCTGTTGTTTTGCCTATCAAAACACCACCCAGCCTGTTCACCTTCTGCTGAATGGGAACAGGAATGATTCCTAGCAATGCCATAATCACAATCCCGCGGGCAAGTGAAGCTCTCCCACGATCTATCTGTACACGCAGTCCCTTTTGAGGCCGTACCATTGGTGTCTCCTATTTTTTCCATGCAGTCAGAGTTTGACATACAGTAAAACCCCGGAGCGCAGCAGTTTGTTGTTTTAGTATCAGAACCACCCGCACAGGAGAATCTATTTTCGGCCAGCGTTCCATCAGGGGAATAGCAAGGTAGATTATCGGCGGCATCGGTAGCGAATATATAAATAAGTAGTATGGATATACCAAATGGGAAATATAGATGGATCATTGTCGGACTGGCGGTATCGTGACTCCAGAGCGAGTCACTGCAACGGTCATACTATAATGTGTGCTAGGGGAGAAACAGGGGATGACGGAAAACTGAAAAGCATCTTTAAGAAAGGAAGAGGGAGTGAAAAGGCGGATGGGGATGTATCGATGCTCATATAAAAGAGCCACAATCCTAGTATCCCGTTGTGCAAAGGAAATTGATATGCAACGAAGCGTGTAACTCAGGTTCTGCGAGAAACCAATAAAATCCACAAGTGACCTCGAGCAAGATGCATCTGTTTTATTCCCATCTTGGTGGATCTCTGGATAATTGAGGGACACCAGGCAGAGGAGGGTACGTCTGCAACAGCGAACCCCATATCCATATCAAGATTTATTGTCGAAGGAGAGGAAAAGATGCTGACACCAATCATGAACCAGGGAGAATTAAACGCGACCTGGACTAGCCTGAATCAAAATAAAGCTTGGTTGTGTATTTCCTCCAGGGACCGTCCTACATCCACCCATCCCGGTATCCCTACGACTCTATCTACAACCGCGGCACTGGACACAACCAGGGGGAACCATGCTCGTCGCAATAGAATATGCAATATCCACCACTAGAGAGTGATGAAATCACAAATTTATATGACGGCATTTGATTCAATTTCCCCGACATCAATTTTACGTCCATCATCAAGGTAGGGCCCCTATACGAGTCGATATTATGCATTATTAAGGGTTCGGGCCTATTTGCAATAACATTATTTTATTTCGTTCCCAGTCGCATCTTCCATGCCATCCATAAAACAAGGACTATTGAACATTAGCAGTGGATCATATAGAGCCAATTCCCCGCCAGTAACTAGATTCCCTCCCAGCGCCACCCTCTCGGCGCCAGAAAATCTCCCATCCTCTATCAATATCAAAGTAAGCAGCCACGGCCCCTTACTGCCACATTACTCGAGCTCAAACGTCTGCCGTACACTACCCTCGAGCTCAGAGGCAATCGACAAATGCTGCCCATGTAGTTCAGAAAGCCGGGCCTCCCCCGTCTGGTTTTCATCACATTTACCATCCCCTCCTATATCCTGATTTTCTCGCAGCTGCCCTGCACCCTCCAGCTCAGAGACAAGAGATAAATGCTGCCCATGTAACTCAGAAAGAGGGCGTTGATCCCCTAACGGCTTTTCATCGGATCCAAGATTTGCTCCTGGGCCCCCTTTCTCGGAATCCTGTGGCATGGGGGTTTCTGGCTGTTTCTGACTCCCTTCCCCTCCGACTTCACGCTGCTTGCGTTTCCACCGTCGCCAGAAGAAGAAGGCTGCAAGTGTGATTATTGGGATAATAACGCCCGCGCCTACGCCAACTCCAATGCCAATTGCTTTGGCATTGCCTGATGCCGTCGTGCTTGCTTGGGGTAGTACGCTTATGGTAGGGGGGGTGACTTGGCTTGCGGTCGGTGAAGGTGGTTGAGAGGAGATCAATGGTGGGATGAAGACCGTGGCGTTTGGAGGTTCTAAACAACGATGTTTTATCGGCATGGAAATGGTAAGCAATTGATCCCTAGAATCATTGATTTCCCATTACTTTTCTCCTCCTTCTCATCTTCCTTTTGTAAGAGGGAACACGCGAAAAAAAATGAATACCATCCGGTAGCGCATACCCGTTAGTCGTCCAAAATCATCGAAAGAATAGCACCTCGTGTCCCGGAAATGATCATCGGAACATCTCCGGCCAATTCCATGATCGAGGTAGCAAGTAAGATAGCGTTTTGTGTCGCAAAACCAAGGACAACTCAGATCCAACCATGACTTGTCGGAGCATGCGCTCCCTCTGATCACTGTCCCGTTGGTGCCTCCCTTTCTTTCCATGCAGCCGGTGTTGGTCATGCAGTAGTAGCCACGCGGGCAGCAGCTTGCTTCTGTATCATCTCCGTTGTTGCAAGGTACTTGGTCTTCTGCTGGGGTTATGTTGGCGTAGTAGCATGTTTTATTCCCTGCGATCGCGGGGCACACGAGGAGGGAAATGTAGATATAGATATAGAAAGATAGAGTTTGGAGAGGCGGTGCATGCATTGTAGGGTGGTTTGGATATTGACTCTGTAAAGCTGGAGTTTGGATTAGAAGAGCATGATGCAGCTAACTTGTGATTGATAGTCAGTCCATATAATCAAGAGAGCACACAGAGAATAAAAAGAAAGATACCACAACACCTTCCCCGCTCTGTGTGTCGAGGTACCATGAGCATCTATAAAAATAGAACGCCTCGTTGTACGCACATACAAAGAAACCCGCCATGCACGAATCATGAGGTCACAATTCTTAAGGTAAAATGTCTTGGTACCTAATAAGAAGTTGGAAACGGCTGGCTGGACAGTTTTGTGGCTGATATTGGCGTTTCCAAGGCTGGTGGCTAACCCTTTGCCCGCTGCGATCGATGTACGGGGTATGCAATAAAGAACTCTCCAGTGTCCGTTGCCAAAACAATGAACTCCACACAACGGCCACTGAAGTGATCAGAGGGATATTCAATAGGAACGAGTCGACTGTATAAAGGACGGATATTCCATCAGAGAAACAATGTCCGTTCGCGGACCCACGCCTTAAGGGAGCTCAAGTTCAGATGGGTAGGACTATGAAAGCACCTGCATGGTTAGATCCTACCATCTTTAGGCTGATTTTCAAACTCACCATCGGGACCACAAGCATCGGATGGGTGCTTGTAACTCGTCAATGTCTTCATTGAACAGGGTAATACCCCGTAGGATTGTGCGTTTGGATTTTCTGGACATGGCATGACCGAAGAAAGGAATATAGGAATGGAAACGGTATAATGGACAAGAAACAGATCGGGACTGGTTTCTTCGTGAATAAATTGTAGAAGACGTAATATATAAACGAGAAGCAACATGCTCGAAGAGGATACTACAAACACCCCCAGAGCCATAGACGAATAAGATGTAACTCCTGTGCGCCTTGAGCGTGTTATGTATTCCATATACATCGAACTTATCCACATCATCCTCCATAAATCACAAATCATCACATTGAGGGTACGTGTGCCCCAATCTACTTCGTCTCACAACTGCCAGTATTTTCATCCTCCGGCTTCGATGGTGACGTAGGTGCCTCTAGTTCGGATGTAATCGATCGATAATTTTCTGGCAACTCGGCTCTAACGGACGTAGAGGATAGCTCAGAATATGGCCTTGAATCAAGTTCGCCGACCGGTTCAGCTGCTGGGATATCATTTATATCGTGGCTTTTCGGCTGTTCTTCATTGTCCTGTTGTTGGCGTTGATGTTTCAGGAGCAGCCAAACGAAGAATGATGCTAGCAGAACTAAGGCGGCAACACCCAGTCCCACTCCAATCCCAATTCCCATAGCCTTGCTGTTCCGGCTAGTGATGACAACGTTTGTTGGGCTTGCCGTCGAGCTAGACGTAATCACCGATGCGAGAGTTGAAGACTCAGTAATAGCTGGAGTCAGGACAGCTAGAGTCGATGTACCTGGAGGCGATGTGTCTGGAGTCTGTGTGGCTGGAACACTTGTAGATGTGGATACCGTGGAGTCGCTAAATGGGCCGAGGAATGTCACCATCTCTCCGATGTCTAGATATGCAAGAACCAGTGTCAATGAATAAATAAGACTAAAAGTAATCACATAGACACGTATTAGGAGAGATCTTTGCTCTGGATAGGGCGTACGCGGGAAAGTCCCCGCAAATTCCACATACTTTCCGGGTCTAATATATGGAGTCGGGGCTTGCTTAGACAGATCGAGTCGATAGTGTCCATGATAATGCACTCGAACAACCCAGGTTCATCAGGACATTCAAATAGCGGGCCGGGCGGCTCGCATGGGAACGGGCATTGTTTGCTCTCCCATTTCTCATCAGTACAACAGGGTTCGGGATACAGTCGGTGTCCCACCTGCTTTTCCGGGTCGTAGCTAACGCAGGCACCACTGGTGTAGCAGAACTCGCCGATGGCGCAGCAGTTTGATTCTTGCGAACTGGTATCCAAACAGGGCCTGTAATTTTCAGCCAATGTTCCGTTCACGAAGTAACATGGCTTGAGGTCCGAACTGGCAACGTAAAAATTGAATGGGAGATAAATATATATTAAAATTAAGCAAGGAAAGCGAAGAGGACTAGGGAGAGGCATGTGACGCGCGGAGAGTGTGTTGACGGTTCTATGAAAATAAGGAGAGAACTCATCAAGATCTTCGAGCTAGGGGGTAAAACAGAGCAGACAAAACTGACACTCCTTGACGCAAGAAATATTGAGAGCAAGAAAAGGACTTGGGAATCCCATGATTTTGTGCGAGACGAGAGAGCCATGGAGAAATTACAAATATCACACCCAATGTGATAAGACTGTAACTGTTGGGCACCCCCAGTGCTTGTTGACGGGTCCTTAAGAAGCAGCCAGCGCCAAAACTGCCAATCAAGTGTGACGGCTCATTGCGAAGGCGGGCGATCCTTTCGACGGCGAAGTGGTACACCAATAGCTGTCTGGGCTCGGAACTTTGCCAAGGGCGGGTTGGCCATTCCGTCACCCAGTTTAGAGGAAAAGATGCGGTGTTGTTAATTTGTTAATAGCGCTGTGGCGGGGCTATTCATTAGTATTTTGCAATGTCGAGAATAGGAAATTAGTATGAGAAAGGAGAGCAAGCCGCCGAAGAAGTTGGAGGTGGTTGATAATTCTGCGACGTGATTGGCCGATTGATTTTGACGCTAACATCAGATCACGTGCGGCCAGAGGGAGGCTAGTCCCAATCGGGCAAAGCATCTTTTTCGGCGAATCTTCAACATCGACGCCGAAAATATCCAGTCCGTAAAAAAAAAGAAAGACATCAATTGCTCCAACCAGCCCCCCCCACGCGGTCTCCGGGTCATTGCCCTGCCATCTCGCCATCCGCATACCACTGCAGGGCCAAAAACCCGCCACAATGGCCTCCGCCCTCGTTCCGCGCTACTCCTCCGCCTCCCTCCTCTCCCGCATTCCCCATACACATACACACCTCCGAGCCCGGCCGGCACCCCTCCCCTCGCCATCCCGATGCCTCTACCGGCCATTCTCGCAGACCGCCCGACGGGGTGCTGTCGGAAAAGTAATGCAGGGCCAGCCAAAATCGAGATCAGTGCTTAGCAACAAGAACCAACTGAAGAAAGCTACCGCTTCGAGCTCGGCGGAGACGATTGCAGATGATATGGGCATTTTACCCGGCACGTTTATTCGGCCGCTGTGGAGGAATAGGCCGTCAATATTCAAGGAACCCAAGCGGAGGCTGCAAATGGAGTGGTTGAACATCAAGATGAAGATCCAGAATTTTGCCGGGTTGGTTTTTGCTCCGTCTTCTTTTCGTTTGGCTTGTCCTCAAATCGCAGCCGTATTTTGACAATCCATTGGAATTATCTGGGACTGCTTCGCTACCCCGTTATTGTATAAAACAGCAAAGCTAACCCGAGCACAACCCCCCAGCGTCCTCGTCTACTGCAAGTACCTCAACAGGCAAAAGAAACTCCCCCTGCGCTACCGCGAACGAAAACCCCGCGCCCTCCACCTCCATCAAGTCATGTACACCGCATTCGCAGCGTGAGTCTTCCCCCACCCTCCCCTCCCCACTTACAAAAAAAAAACTCCCATATCTAACCACCCCCCCCCCAAAAAAAAACAGCGGCGACATCTCCTCCCTCAAAAAACTCTGCTGCACCGGCCTCCTCGAAAACTTCTCCAGAAACATCTCCAAGCGGCCCCGCGGCTCCCCACCGCTCACCTGGACCCTACACAAGTACCGCCGCTTCCCGCTCGCCCTCACCTTCTCCGGCGCGCGCGTCATCAGCGACCGCGCCGCCGCGCTCCCCGGCGCCAATGGCTTCGGCATCCGCCAGGCCATCGTCCGCATCCAGAGCCGCCAGTCTCTCGTCGAAGCCCCGGCTCCCGCGCCCGTCTCACAGCAACCACAGCGGGTGCAGAACCGCGTGATTGGGAAGCAGCAGCAGCAGCAGCAGCAGGAGGTGACCAAGGCAGAGGCGGAAAAGAAGGCGATAGAGAAGCAGAAGGATTGTACCGAGTATGTGGTGCTGCAGCGGTTTATGGTTAATGGGGAAGAGGGTGAGTGGAAGGTGTGGGGGCTGGCGGAGGAGACGACGGCGGAGGTTCTGGAGACCGATAAGAGCTTTGAGCCGGGTTTGTCGTTGGTGGAGAGGTTTCGGGCTATTTGGACGCAATTTAAATAGTGGTGGGTAAATGTGTGGTGGATGCGCGTGTGAGTGCCGGAGGGGTGGGTGAGTGGGAATGCGTCCTTGATTGATTGATTGGGTTGAGTGTCTGTATGATATGTTCCTTTCCTTTCCTCTTTTCTTTTCTTTTCTTTTCTTTTTTTTTTTTTTTTTTTTGCTACTGTTGTTGTTACTAGAGTGCGGCCATTTATCTGGTGACATTGTATAAATAGTCTCCGTTGTTGAGATTTAGATCGCGAACGTATTTTGGTTATTTATGTAGGGTAACCAAAGGAACCTTGCGCCGTTGTTGTATCTGTTTACAAATTGTTTATATGCCTATCTATTTATCTCTATGTGCATAAATAAATCAATCAATTGGAGGATCTGGAGTTACTCGTTCATCCGCCCAGAAGGAAGAAGAAATTTCCTTGAATGAAAGACAGAGAGAGGGAAGAGAAAATTTCCGACGACGCATCACCGATTCACGGATAAAATCTCATTAACTGCATAGATAGATTGAGACGAGGAAACGTGGTAGTTTTTAGTGAGGTAGACTCCCCCATTCACGTCCAATGAACATTATTATTATCTAGATATATCCATCCAAGCCCAACATGATCTATCTATCGATAATTGAAAGTCAAGGAACGTTCTAGCCGTAATTCTCCACGGAAACCAATCAATCAAACCGCCAACCTAATGGACACGGACACCCACCCACCCATGCCCCGAAAAAAAAATTAAAAAAATATTAAGACTCTAGCAAGAGAGAAACGAGCAGATTCCCCTGCCGAAATAAATTCCAAAATCAACACCAGCACAGCACCCAACGTGTTCAGCATCCACTAGGGGGTCGAGTATGCATGCAAACTGATCAACATGCCAATTAAACCCCGCGAACGGTGGATAATTAAGAGGGCGCACCCGATAACAACACCGACGGAGTAATCCTCTAGACTCCAAAACACGCGAAGAGGAAGAGAGAGAGGTTTGGAAGGACGGAGGGCGAGATAACTCCCTCAACACAGCGAAACCACTCAGCTCCCTCACATCTTAGAACCGCTTGAACAACCCCTTAATCCCCCTCCTCTTCTGACCGGCCGGAGGCCCACTAGCACTAGCACCAAACCCAGCTGGATCTCCCGCAATCTCCTCGTCATCCGCCTCCTCCTTCCCCACGGCAAACCTCGCCGTGGACGAAGAACCTCCAACCTGGCTTCGAATGGGTGCGATTCCACTCTCTGGCTGTCCATCGGATACAGCTGGCGAAGACTGCTCGACCTGTCCCACTGGCGGGCGATCTAACGCATCGAATCTGCGACCTTGATACTTTGCCAGGAGGAAGTAGAAGGTCAGGCGGAGGAGGAGCGCGAGGAACCCAAAAATGATGCCGCCGAGGGGTGCGGCGAGGAAGGCGCCTAGAAATCGGAAGGTTAGAAATGGTGATGTTTCGACGGAGAGAAAGTTATCTAGGTGGGGGAACATACCGAACGCACTCCAATCCTCCGCGTAAAGCCCATTCTCCAGCAAGATCAACTTCCCGCCATCGCGCGCATTGCCAAAATAAATCGTTCCGAAAATGAATACCGACAAAATCCCTCCCAGTCCACCAGAGACGACCTCAAAGCCCGTCCACCAATACACCTTATCCCACAACCCGAAAATCAGCACCGGAATCGACGACGCCGAGATAAGGTCCGAGATCAAGAAGATCTGCAGCACGCTTGGGGACTTTAGGGCAACAACCACGACGGGAATGATGCATAGGACGACAAGAATGCGTACGTAGATGAGCGGGAGCCGGTTGCGGAAGAGATCGTTACTCCCCGTGCTGACCATGGCGGATTGTAGGCTGTCGAAGGCGGCCGTGCTGAGCGAGACGGTCATGACGGTTACGATGCCCACTACCCAACTGGGGAGCTTTTCTAGGAGTAGGAAGAATGCGATGGAGCCCAATTGCGGAGGGTCACCGGGCCATGCGCCGGACCAGGCAGCTAGCAGCCCCGTTACGCCGACGAGGACGAGGATGCACAGGACGGATCCGCTGGCGATTGAGACGCCGATACGTAGATCGCGATCAGTTTTTGAGGCGAAGGTACGGAGCCAGAAGTTGGAGAGGAAGAAGTCGTTTGTTAAGATCGCGACGGGGAGGATGTAGATTAGTTGCCAGCCGAGTAAGGATGGCTCCAGAAAGCCGGAGGAGTCGATGAGGGCGCGGTCGATTTTGACTTTGGTGCCGACGGTGATGACGGCGATGATTATGAGGCCAACTACCATGCCGCCTTGGATGTTGTCGGTGACAAAGGAGACTTTGAAGCCGCCTAGGGATGTGTAGATGGTTGTTACCACGACTTCAACGATCACGACGGGGAGGCTGTCTAGGCCGCTTAGAGCCGTGACTATTTGTTGAAGGGCGGACAATTCGGCAACCATGTAGAGGAATAGGGTGATCAAGCTGTCCACATGTCAGCTTGTCATGCAAAGATATGTATCCTGGCGGAAGTCAGCAACCTACGTCAAAATACTAAGATATATCGCTGCCACAATCCCATATCTCTGCCTCGCCCATTCCGTCAAGACAAACCCGTCAGGACATTTCCGCCGAATAATCGGTCCCAGATATCCAAACACTAACAACGGGAGCGCCGACGACAATGAATACACAACCAATCCCTGTACACCGGCAATTGTCGCGATTTCAGGATAGGTGAACAATATTCCGGATCCAAGAGCTATATAGCAGAGACACAAGTCGCGAGCGTTCCTGTAATTAGCATATTCCACAATCTTCACAAAAATACAACGTTGATTAAAACGCAAAAAAAAGGGGGAAGGGGGAGAAGCGGCAGCACATTTCCCACGCAAGCATTAACTTGGTCGAGTGTTCAACGGTACAATCTCAGCATCATGCCCGCGTTGGGTTCCTCAACAATCTCTTCAGGTAAAAAAACACAACACCCTTCTTTTTTCATATATATGAAAAGAAAAAGAGCACCCATGTCCCCGAAGTTGGATCATCAAGTGAAAACCCCAACGCCACAATCAGCGCCCGTAGTGAAGCCGCAGCGAATGCTGCTCTAGACCTACCGATATCGACCAGAGAGGGATGGGAGAGGGAAAAGGGGCAGCGCAGATATACTGCATGGCGCTGCTTAACCACCAATCCATGTATACCTACTCTACCCCCCCTATTTCCCATCATCTCCCTCTTGGTCGGCTTACGACAGGCCAGAACAGCATCCGCCGAACTGAACTCTCGTGTACGAACCTGTCTTATGCTGCGATAGATATCCATCTCAAAACATTCCCTGCAGATCGTTCCGACCGCTCGCATATATCGAAATGTGCCCATCGGTTCGGGGATCTCGCTGTACAACGATATCGATCGTATATACCGAATAACCATTGCTGCTGCTGCTGCTGCCGCCCCTCATACAAGAGAAACCGGGTAGTAGTAGGAGCTTTGGCACGATGCCATCGCGCGATCGCGCAACTCACCCGAAGCAATGAAGTTTAGGGCGAGAGGAAAAGCTATATTTCCGCCAACGAAAACCACGCGAAAGCAATGTATTAGTCAATTCCTTCCCCTAACACATAAAACCAGACGTGAAAAACGGGGGCTGCAGGGAGGGAGAAATGTCATCGAATACTCCCCCCCTCCCCACAAATTTTCCAGGTCAAGAGGGAGGGGGTGTCGTTGATCCGCTGGTTTCTTTTGAAAAATGCTGGTGTATATCTAACCCTTCTGCGTCCCATTGCTAGACACAAAGTCCTTGGTCGTCTGCTTGCGCAGGCGGTAGGCGATGTATAGGCCGACAATCCTATCAGCGGGTTGTTTCAGAACGTTAGTAACCTAGCTTCTTCAAGATAGTATTCTTTACTGATATCCGCCCGTGCGAAGGTGCGAAGAGCGGAGAGGGAAGATGAGGGGTAACTGTACAAGAAGGCCCCGTAGGTTAGATAGATCAAGGCATTCGATGCCTGGAAGGACGGCTGGCCCATCTCTTGGTGAGTGGGGAGGGCCGTTCGTGGGCCGGAGATCTGAGGGTGTGGAGGACGGAAGTATGGGGTAAAGATAACCAAAAAAGAGACGCTTGCTATCTATCAATTGCAACCAAAAGCATGCAGATAGAGGCAGCGCAAGTTAGTGGGGGACATGAGGGGGATTAAATAGCCTAGAATTGAAGTCTGATGAGTCAGGGTGTTCAATAGCGCGGAGGCGAGGAAGAATTCTGCAGCAATTGACGCTGGCCGGCGTCGGTTTTGAGTTTGACGATATTTCCGAGTTCGGAAGTTCGGTCAGACGCGGGCGGGTGCTTATCGGAGGTCACGTGGAGATAAGATGTATACAGGGCAGCGTGTGCAGAAGGAATAGGGGTGTTGAATGAATAAATAGCTAGATAGACTATGGGCACGGTGGAAATAGGTAAAAGGTCTCCAGATAGTGCGACTCCTAGAAGAAGAAAAAAGTATACACGAAAAAATAGCGGTGGTGAAGCAAACCAGCCAGCAGGGAATAAGAATAGCAGAATCCACCGCATCAGAGAAATAAGTTACAATGGCCCATCCATCCAATCCATCGCAGATATGACTGCGTTGTTGCTGCCGGGCGTATATATAGAAGAAAAATTGCGCATATGGGGGTAACTTGACGAAACCGGGGGCACAGCAGTTAGGTTATTCATCATCACAAAATATCCATTGAAAATATGTCCGGATCCCAAGTTAATCCTCGTCGAATATCTGGAAGGTATTCTGTAGGATAGTTTCGATAACACGGGCCTGCCAGCCAGAGTCGGCGATGTTGTGCTGGGCACTCGAGCCCATTAGGGTCAAGCTGTGACGGGTAGTTAGTACTATTTACGCATCAGGTGTTCGGATGAGAGCGAGAGCGGAGATGGCAGGTATAAGATAAGGAGGGGAGCTCACCCAAAACTAATGGCAATGTTGCCTGCATTCATTCTGTTTTCGCTCCATCTTTCCTGGACGCGGTTCAGGTGCTGAGAGAAGAAACAGTCAGCAAATCATTCACCGGCATAGACATAGTGGGAGGCTTACCAAAACGAGCGAACGGAGCGTCGCATAATTCGGATCCGGAAGACTATTAATGAGACCATGGAGCGCATCCCGGCGCTGAATGTCATCTTCCTTACGGGCAGCATTGATGAATTCTGTATAATGCTTATTCGTAAATAGAGGATCAGGGAGCTCTCTGAAAAATTGCTTAAGCAGGCCAGCAACGCTGTTGACGTCGTGGAAGAAGCTTTCCGGGTTAGTGAAGTCAACCTTAGAGGAGTCTGCAGGGAGTACATATGTTAGCATACTGGGAGTATCAAAGTAGAATACCACTACATACCATGATCAAACATAGCCTTTAGCTGCGCAATGTGATTAGCATTGCCAGAAAGCCGGTAGATGCCCTCCACATTGAGCCCAAAAAGCTCTATTCCTTGAATGCACTGATACACGATCAAGGGAATGGCGGTCCCATCTCTGCGGAACAACTCTTCAAGAGACACGCCAAAAACGGGCTTCAAGGGTGGCAAATCCGTGTTATAACCGTTTTTAGTTACAGGGTAAGGTGGCTGGGGCGCTTGAGGTTGAGGTGGTTGCGGTTCATACGGCAGATACGCCGATGGCATCTGAACGGGCGGTTGTGATACGCTCGGTTGTTGCTGATGTTGCATACCGTATGGCTCATGGGGCGGTGGTGGTGGCGGCTGCTGCTGTTGCTGCTGCGGGAAGCCCAATGGAGGCTGTTGATGTTGGACTGAATTGGAAGCGGAATGCGGGGACGAAGAAAAGCTTTGCGATGGGATCTGGGGCGCGGCTGAAGGGGGTTGAACAGCAGCGGGTGGTTGGGTTGTTTGGATAGGCGCGGGCTTTGGAGCGGGAGGAGCGAGCGTCTACCTCATTCATTAGCGCGAATTCACTCTCGTAGGGAAGAAGGAGGGTACATACCGGATGGCGCTCATATTTTATTTCAGTCGTGCTCGAGCTAACCTTCGAGGCATGGCTCAAAACATAACCCTTGAAATCTTTCTCATTATCAACCTGATATGCGACATCACGAAGGCTTTTAAACTGTGGCACATCTCCCTTTGCGCTCCCGTTCAATGGGCTCACGCAGAGCCCCTTTCCAAGCAAAAGTTTTTCAGTAAATGTAGCTATAGATCGTTAGCTTCTCATTCCTCAGCTCAAGGGCCACCTGATCATAAACATACCAAACTTCTGCATCTGTAGCGAAAGCCCCGAATCGCCCTCAGCGATTAGATCCTGCAGCGCGCGCACCGCCTGCGGCCTCAACGTAGTAATAAGCTCTTTCTTCGCCGACTGGGCGGACTGGACCTTGGAAGAATAATCCGCATCCGCATGCTGAACCTTGCGCATCAAGTCCTCCTCTTGTTGCGCGGCGGATTTGGGTCCCTTCAAACCAAACTTGCCAGGCTGTCTATCCCCAGTCTTTGCGCGGTCGTATTGTTCTGCGAGCGAGTTGTATTTGACTTTTGCCTTCTCCGCCATGCTCTCGGCATCCTGAACCTTCTTTTCCGCATTCAGCCCGTTCAATTTCCAGTGTTTCCGGCCCCGTTCTAGGTTCGTGGCCAACTCGTTCATGTCTTCGGACATTTGCTGTAGGGAGAGGGCGAATTGGAGGCCATGGTCAGCCATGCGGTCGTGGATGCGGTGGACTTCCTCATAACTCTGGCCGAAGGTGCCTTGGCGGCTATCTGTGCGCTGGGCAGACTCGTGGACGGTGCGGGCGAGCTTTTTGAGACCCTGGGCGTGGTCTTCTTCGAGGAGGGCGCGCTTGCGGAGGAAGCTGGAGAAATCCTGCGACGGGAGTCAATTGGGGGTTCACCCTTGGAGTTAAAGTGGGATGCGCGGGGAGGACGGACCCTGGCAGATGCAATGCTTTGTTTCAGTCGGGTTAAGAGGATCGAGACCCCGATCTGCCCGGACATGTAGTTAGCTATAGCTGTCACAGTTGGGGAGCCAGTCTACGCACCTCCGACTGGAGCACCCTCTCCAGCTGGGCCATCTCCTCGCGATTAATGACGGGCGCTGGATCAGCCACTGCTGGTCTGCTAGACGAGGAATCTGGACGGGGAGAAGAGTCGCGGTCGAGGGGAGGCGAGTGGTCTGGAGGGGGGCCATCGGGGGGAGCGGGAGCGGGAGCGGGAGCCGCAGCGGCAGCGGGCGGCGTGTCAGCCATATTCATACGGGAGTGAGGGCGGTGGCGGGAGTTGGTTGGGTGGGAGGGGGAGTGCTATGAAACCAGCAGCTGCATTGTCTATCTCGCGGCGCGCGTGTGTTGGGCGACGTGTATAGCAGAGTGTCTGTCTTCGTGGCGGAGGTTGGGTTGAGCTGGCCGGGATCAGCCGCCCTCCTGCCCTAAGCGAACGCCCAGGGGCGGCGGCCCACACCGATGTACCCTGCACCACTTTTACAGTGGGGGGTACCTCGTCTCCCGTTCGGGTTAGCTCTATCAAACGGGATATCTGTCTCCTCTCTGTCTCTGGATGTCTTTTTGATATGATATGATATGATATGATATGATAACTATCTATCCCCCGCTGTCCTACCCTCGCTATCCCCGTCGTTGTCCCCGGCTTTCTCGTCCAACATGCCTCACTTAGTTCTCCCGCTGCACGTTGTTCTATTTTCGTCTGCTGTCGCCCGGCCGTGGCGCCGCCAACTGTCAGCGCCATCCATCCTTATGGAACCTGCATGGCTAATTCACCATCCCAACATTGGCTGGCTCTTGACCTCCCGAACTTCTTGTGCAACCCCATTGTACCTGTGGCGCTGTCTGTTTGACTTCCCAACACGCTGGTGTGGACACTGAGGAGCTATGAAACACGCCGCCTCTTCCATTGTTACTCAAAGCTACGAATCAAGTATTTCGAGGATAGCTCATGACGTTCACTTCCTACGAAACAGTTCGCGGCTTCATTCTCTGATCTGGCCTGGGTTTGTCTGGGTAACAATGCCCTGGACGCGCAGGGGAAGTTTGGGCCTCTATCCCTTTATTTAAAGAAATATGCTATTTCAAGCACAAACAAGGTTGGCATGCATAACAAATGAACTCCCGTGTAGTTACATGGATGGCTAGCTAGCTGCATGTGCTGCGCCACCTTCAAAATGTTCACAAAGCTTGACATCCTGCGGCAGCGACGGAATGGAGCTCCGACCTTCACCCAACAGCAGCAAATAACAGTGGCAAATGCCCGCCAACAACCAACCACCCTTCCAATATGAGATTGCGCAATCAAGATAAAGCACCCTTAGGGAGAAAGGGACAAAGGTAAAACAATCATATTCCCACGATTCCACGATCACTTCGACGCGCGGCTAGAATGGCAACGGCCACGCCTCAGTTATCCTAGATTGGAGGACATGCCAAAATTTGTTGTGCAGAAGCATGAGAAAGGCAAGCAAACGGAGCCTTATGTTTCTGCCTGAGAGACAGCTATTAGTAGCGGAGCAGCTTGGGTCTTAATTCATTCACTTTTACCACCACTTAAGCCTACGAGATTTTATAACTTTCTGCGGCAAGTATAAAAAGCTCTCTGGATATTCATTCAATACCTAATATTAACATGGATACCTCCTGATGTACTAGTAGCTGAGCTTTTCTTGCACTCTACATATGCCTCATAACTTATTCAACAGGCTCAAAATATCACAAAATCTTCCATGGCTAGCCTCACTCGTTGATAACTTTGCTCGCTCACCTGGGCGGCGATACTTGTCCTCCCAGTTCTGTTGTTTCTTTACTAGTAGGGCCACGAACTTTTTCAATTGCATGGGATTTTTGCTTCTAGACCCGTCACGATCGCGTAGAACGAGTCGCCGTCGTCATTCGCCCGAAATACCTCGTGTGTTTGTTTGCGTGCAAAGAATTGAAGAGATCCTTCTTCTGGAAAAGGGAACTTGCTATCATAAAGTTCTTCACACCATAAATAATATGCCTGCCACTGCAAATATTAGCATTAAACTAAAGTTTAATCCTTATAAAAGGATATTCTTACATTTGCATGGCAGTTCCGATCGTCACATCTTCTTGGTTTCTGAATTAAGATTCGTCAATGACGAGGACGAGCAGTTCCATCGCGGAATTGTCACATCTCAAGCTGGACTCGGTGATTGCGGAATGTTTTTGGTGTGATTAGATACCGCCCCCGACTTTTCGGATTATCTCTTGTTGACTCCCTGGAGCCTCTTCCATCGATCCACTTAACCTGGGATCCAAAAACACTTTGTCAGCGGTCGGTCATAGATTTCAACAATAGATCCCACAGGCTTCTATTTTATCTGTATCCATTTTGAAATGTATGCTCATGCTTTGTCGGCGGCTAGTTAGAACATCGCATCTGGAAGAATACTGTTCCCTTTCCGGTGGACATGGAGATAGTCATTTCACTCCTCAACAAACCATTGGTACATTCCTGGGAGTATTAGCATGCGGTTCTTTTTATTTTCGTATATCAGTCAGCATCATCCCTGAATGAGCAGTGCCTTATAACCTTTCTCTACAAGTCTCTTGATACATATCCATGTATTAAAAAGATGGTTAATTAGATAGTATGATCACCACTGGGCGACGATTATCTATCAGGAAGTTTTGGACGAAATAAGACGCGTGACTGTCAATGCTGCTTAGGAAACGTTGGCGAAGGAAACTATCCGGGAGCTCCCACCCTCGGCGAGTGAGATTTTCAACGGCCTTACGCCAGTTGGTGACATGAGTAACTATATCGCCGCCGCATTCGTTAATTGAGATAGTCGTAATCCGTTGAAAGAACTTATGTTGGAAATCTTCTGCGTGCGTTTGGTAGGTATCCTCTAACCACTCCCACGGGGTGACAGGATCTCCCATGCCTCCCAAAGATGTGAGTGCCACCTGCACATTTGACATGACGTCCTGCTTGAGCGAATCATATAATGCTTCCCAAACATGTCGAAGTTTGTAGCGCCAAATCTCCACCTCACTGCTGTATTTATCAATGTCCTCCGGTAAGGTCTTTCGGCGTTGACCGATAATATCCGCAGCCCGGACGAGGACAATCTTCGTCTCGAAGACGTTTCTCCATATCGCGTAGTTGGATTCCCCCGCGAGTTTGTTATTTTCGGCGACCTTGCATTATCTGGTAGGCGCGCCGCACCGCAAGCTTAACACAGCCACAGCCTTGAATAAGCAGCTATGGTGTCAAAGTCATTAAAGACAAAATATGGCCCTCCTCTGAGGGACTTCCCGGATGGTTTGGGGTTAGCGGATTTAGAGCCCTCCAGAGCAACAGAGATAAACGATTCCTGAAAGATTGATTCTGGGCTTGTTGCAGCGGCCTTGTTTTTGCGCTGAACCAAAATGACTCCATTATCAGCGGCCTCCTGTCTCGGTACGATGGTCTCGCTACCGCAAACCGTCGACGAATTCTTGTCCTAGTATCGTTCTTCCCATCTGCGGCATTGTTCGTCAGACCAAAATATCTGCAGTAAGTTCCAGAAGCTGCCGTGTTCAAGCAGGGACGACAGATATGCTTTCGGTGGTACTTTCTGGAAGGCCGTCCTAGAGTGTTCCTGTCTCACCTTCGACAGGAGATGTTGTCAACGATGTAAGCAAATATTCATACAGCTCGTCATGTATCCGTTGCGTATAGTTGTCATATTGCATTTTAACCGTGCAGACTTCATATGGTGTGGGATACGCTTTCCAATTTCTTAGCCATTTGGATCTAAGCCATTTCAAGACTCCTAGGTACACCGATCAGCAATTTCCAAGAAAAGGTATATCAAACGAGTGCAACAAGGGAAATGAAGGAAATCAACTACTGGGACACGGCAGCCGCATTTCTGGTAGCAATGATGGTCTTATCTGGTTCTTCAGAAGCAACGAATTGAAGAATTTCTTTTGCCCTTGGAGAAGTGGAGGAACAACATTAAGACCAACGCCTGAGCATGACTGTCTGCTCACTGGCAGCCCAAACCAGGGTTCTAGTGTCTTAGAAGGCGGAGATTCGAAGGCTCGTGCCATGGCCATCTCCAATATATTGTTGAAAACAACTTCCACATCAGTATTCATACCCTCCGGGACGATCAGCGTCCACGGTCCTCTCATCGTTGATATCAATCAGGACTTGCCGCCGGTGCTGGCCGGCCTCTAAGGTAGGCAAATTCTTGGTTATTTTCTCTGTGCAGGCGCAGGTGGTGAAAAATTCCCGGCTTTTGACGTGGTATCTATAAGAAGGGTAAAACAAGTCCCGCTGGGGGATGGATAAGGGCATATCAGGGGAGGGGGTAGTGGCTTTGGCTGCAGCTCCTTATGCGGCTGCGTTGATGGGTCATTTGGGTTGGGGGGGGGGCTTTTGCTTCCACTTGGATACACTGCATTCGCCTTTGCAGGCAGTGACCGAACACTCCTCCTTTGGAGTACCTTCATCTTTCTTCCGTGCCGTATTTGCTTCGAGGCGTATTTCTCCAGCGCGGTCTTCGTAACCATACTTCTGGTCACGGTAACAGTCCTCTGTCCCAACAAACCTCAGTCCAGCCGTTTCGATCTGCTTCTGAGCAAATTGGCGGGTCTGTTTGAAGCTTTTTGCATCTGCAACCAGGAGGATATACCTTGATCTGCAGGTTTTGCCCTCCTAGTAACACTAGTATCAGTCCAGTCAGGCTCTACATCAGTCTGTAAATATGTCTGTAGTCACTCCATATCCTGTCGATCTAGTTTTGCAACTGCCTCAAGACCAGCAAGTAATGTAAGGTGGGTTCCAGTAGAATTCAGTTGTCAATGGTTGCCCTCAATGGCATTTGAGAAAAGTTAGGGGTTAAGCCAGAAAGAATCCATAGTATCTTCTTGTGCTTGGCCCGGTTTTGAACAGTAGCATCTGGATCATTCATAAAACCATCTAGAAGCTGCTGACAGAAATACCTGGAAGCTCCTGGTAATCTTTGTATTAAACCAGCAGTTTCTGGGTTCTTTTGTTGAAATGGAATGATACCATGCCTGAAATGAACCCGACAGTAGATAACTGTATGCTGAACATGTTCCTGCCAGTTTTGTGAGGGATTCTGTTTTGCCAGGTAGTGACTAGTAAATCCTAAGGATTACTATTATGTTGATGGCTATACGCGATTAAGCCATCGGCAGGCACAGGCATCCTCAGGCGTATAAATCTGGTTTCTCTTATCCGGGGAGTAAGTAGACTCAGTATTTCCAACCCTCTGCTTGACAGGCCATACACCTGTCCTCCCCTAAGAGTTTCTGTCCCAACTCCATTTCCATTATCCGACCAATATGGCTGCAGCTTCGCTGGGCCTTGGCGGTGCGACGGGCAAAATCCTCTTCTGTTTTGGACCACCACTTGTATGGTTCCTGCGGCGCGTAAGAGCTATTGACCTTGGCCCTAACCCATTCCCAGGAGCGACGCTGTTGGTCGGCCCGCTGGGCACACTGCCAATTGGCATGGGAGTCATATATTTGTTCGGCATGGGAGGTCGCAGGAGAGGATGCAAGAGCTGGGAGAGAGTCACTACATAAATATTACGTTAGTACCGTCGCCTTGTTTCTTTTTATGGATATCATACGTACCTGTTTGTTTCAAGTGACCCCAAACGCGGAGGGAGAGACGGAGCCTTCAAGGAGAGGGAGGAGAAGGAGTGCTATCTTTGTATTAATCGTGCCGCGCGCAGTGGCCACACGGGCTGCAGTTCTGCGATTAGTAGGCTGTCCATTATCTTCTTAAATCTCGAGAACAATGTCATGGCCGCGTCCTGGGTATTGCAGTCTTGTCCGGTTAGAGTCATGATCGTTGTCCTTTAGAGTTGTAAGTCATCCTGAAAGCCAGTTTACGAGAATCCGTAAAATTCTCCGTGGGTTTGCCACTGTCACCAGGGTCATGGTACATCCAGGGTCGATACAGTCCCCAACGGCTGGCTAGATTGTCCCCAGTTTTCGGTGGCGCTTGTTGCAACAAACTTGACATTCAAGTGAAACATGCTACCATTAGTCACGGGTTATTCATGCTCATGGCCGTCAACCACTGCGAAGCCAAGCTTGGTGACCATTTCAGTGAAATTGCGGAAGCCAATCTGAGGTTGGATGTTGACTTGAGGGCATTTATCTTGGCTCTTAATCATATCAGCCTGGAAGAAAATGTTGTCATTGTTGTAGAAGTCGTATACCAGATTGTGGGCCTTGTTGGCATTAAAAATTATGCATGTTGATGACATTTCTCTGTCCCAGACAACGAGTTTGGGTTCCAAGAATGCTGTTTGGCCCAATGATATAACAGCAAGTTGTGAACCCGCATATCTCATCGGCTTGGTAATCGGTGCGAAGGATACGCCTGACCTCGGGTATGTGGTCGTCGTGAGCCATCCTGGTGCCGTTGCTCTGACGATTGGCAGGGGTTTAGCACTGTCCTGGCAAAAGGCAGGGGTCGTAGCGTATTTCCGGTTTCTAAATGCAAACGCGTGAGGTGTGGCTGTGTCCGGTGGGCGCTGTTAAACGATGAGTCGTGGCATGGGATCTGGGAATGCATGGCCGCGGACGAGGGTAATTGTTGTAATTGGCCTCTGACCCCTGAAAAACATATGCCCCAAGCAGGATTCCACCAGCCCGCGAGCAATTCTTGCAAGAGTGCGGGGGGATTCCACCAACCCAGGTCACAATGTAGCCCTTGCACACTAGTGTGGTGTCCATTCATCCTCAAGTAGGTGTTGGAGTTCCAGGTTTTCTTCAGGGTTGTCACCGCCCTTTTCCTTTACAAAGGCAATCATATCACTACGCCAACTAGGTTGAAGTTAGCGATAAGTCTGCGCTCGACGGAGAACAATAGAAAAAGGGGTAGTTACTTCTCGTAACCCTCTGCCCGGGTGACCCCGCCGCATGTAGCCGTAAAGTTGCTAGGCCATGAGAATGTAAAAGACATGCCGGCCAGCTCAGGCAAGGTTGCAGGACAAATTGTAAGCAGTGGCATTCCCCCGGTCACAGTGGCTCGGCACAGTTTCAAGGTTTCATTGAGGGCTCCTATGGTGTCCTTGACAACTGCTGCCGCAATGGCGATACTGGTTTCTGAACGATAAGTGAACCGCTTCCTTCTTGATTGTATCTTTGTGATCTTCCGATAATTCCAGGGTCCTTAACAGATTTGAGAGAGAGCGGATATCCTTGACGCCACATATATCATTTGCAACCGTTTCGTCTTTTGCAAACATTGAGATCGATAACAAGACGGCAGAGTGAAATTTCGCGTGTTCCATTTCTTGTTGGAGCTGGGCATACGCAATAGGCCCATATACAAGCGTCGGTTGCCGAAATGCTGGTTTGCCCGCACATTATGGCGGTTTAACCGCAGGAGAAGGCTGAAGTTGGTCTCAGACATAGGGGCCTATGGACGAGGGCCATTGTAGCGCTGAGGGCGCACTGGAGGTGCTGCAAGCACAGGAGCCTTTTCGGACGGTTAGCACTAGGCTGCAAAACCCTCGGGCGGGCACTTACAGGAACAGGGAACATCGCGTGACTGCGAGAAATAATTCACACGCTGATGGTAAGCAATTGACATCCATAACCCCTCCATATGCGTCATGACAAAATCGCGAACCGTGTTTCAAATGCCGTTGAGAATTTCTAGAAGCTCGGGGCTGTTAGGTAGGGATTGGGTATCTTTGGTCTTAGTGTAGCTCAGTTCCTTTGTCACGTCGATCCGTTCTTCAGTCAAAGAGATCGCGTATTCGTCATTGATCTTTTCGACTGGTAAGGTGAAATAGTGAACATCGATATCGACGATCTCATGAAGCAACTGAGGGACCGTGTCTTTTGGCGCCATGTTCCAATTGACCCAAGTGAATCTTTTCAAACTGATCAAATTTGGTGTTTACACGCTTTTGAAGACGTGCGAAGCTGGATTTCACGCAAGGAGAGATGAGTTTCTTCACTCGGGGCCGAAATGCGTCGCCAGCCATTGCCTGAGTCAGACTATTGACTTTACTGGCCCCTGGATGTAGTTTGTGATATGGAATCGATATCCGTCGAATATAATTCCAAATCCAAAACAATGCGAGCAAAGCATTTGCAGCCACTCCCCGGACAGCTGGGTATAGTCAACTGTACTTTTCGTATGGACCGTCACCAAAAACAACACCAGATATGCCAGGAATACAGGGCAGGCCGTTGCCATACCCTTGGTAAATTGATACTCTGTCCATCCGGTTGAGTTGGTATAGATGAATGTGTGGCATACCTGAGCTACATAAAAACTTGGGAGTTAGCTGCAGTACATAGAAGATAACAGGCAAATGACATACCTAGTGCACAGTACTGCCCCACCCTGAGATCCAGTTTAAGAGAGGCAACTGTGCTCACCAGTTAACCGTACTCCTAGATCTATGAGAACGCGGACTTCTTTTAGGACCACTTAGTGCACTTTAAGTGATAAATTGGGGCTCAAAATAGTGTTTTCGTTTTCAGTCGTCAAGTGCAATCTGCGAAATGCGTGCGGGAAAGAGGTGCATTGCGATCCTAGGCTTTGTGCCGTCGATGTAATGTCGTCGGGGGAACGTGAAGTGGGATTCCAGCCATATGATAAAATCCCAAACGAAAATTTTAGGTGCATTCGTCGCTGATACGGTCATTGCATTGGGGCCATTTTGGTGCACGCGCGTCGGTTTCCCTCTTGTTCATCCCATCCTCGTCATCTTGTCTCGAGTAGAGGCATACCCAAGTTCAACATCCGTGGATGGAATCGAAAGGTGCACCGGGCTTTGTGGCATCTATATATGTAGGGTATATATATATATATAATATACATTGCGCTGAGTTAATAAAGAGAGGCCGATGAGGAAGGGAATTATTTCCCTTGGAACCTGGTGCTCAATCGTTGTCAGTTATCTCCAGCAATGTGGAAGGTAGTGGGTGCATTCTCACTGGAATTTGTTGCTTTTTGGGAATAGTCCGGGCAGCCTGTTAGCTCCAATATGGCTTATTGCGCTGGGTGACTGTATGAAGTCCAGGGGCTCCTACTACAGTACTAGCGCCTGCAGAAGGGGGTTATCTACCCAAGACAGTGGGCATCTGTACGACTTCTTATATGTCCAAACTCTCCACACTGGAAGCACTTTATCCTCCGTGGGCAATATGCTATGTGCCCTATCTGATGACATGAGTAGCAGCGTGGGGTTCGACAGCTCTTATAGATTTATGGGTATCTGGATACTCCATTATATGAGTTGGCTTGGCTGTGGTGAAGTTGCTCATTGTCTGCACTATAAACCAGGGAGTTAGTAATAATAAACAGGAGAGTGAAGGCAGATAACATACCCAGTGCACTGTACTCACCCACCTTCTCTTCTGGGCTAAGAGATCCAAACTGTTACTGCAACATCAGCCAGTGTAACTTCCAGCCCTCATTTTCCGTCCATGATGTAACATGATCGCATGCACAGTCGCTTTGATTGCCAACCTGCTGCTGTGAACCACTGCTTGCATGCTGTGTGCCCAAAGTTGTGGGGGTTTGTATACTCAATGGGCGGGGTGGTTGGGAAGGAGAAGATTACGGTCATTGTGATGGGGTACATCATGAAGTGGCTGTGGCGAGAGCGGTTCTGGCTTGATATGGACCAATGGGGGCGAGAGCGGTTCGGACTTGAACTGAACAGAAGGAGTGGAAAGGGGTTCGGATTTCACCCGTATTGATGGTGGCGGAAGGGGTTCAGACTTGAACCGAACAGACGGGGTCGAAAGAGGTTCTGACTTGATATGGGCAGGAGGAGATGAGATTGCAGACTCGGATTCAGTGGGAGGTAAGCCTAAGCCAGATTCGGTTGGAGAGACTGCTGACAGGTATTGAATAGGAGATATTATGGTAGGCGCTATCTCGGGGGAAGACATTGTAAACTCGGATTCAGCAGCGGAAGTCGTCGGCTTGCTAGGAGACATTGGTGGGGAGGTTTTCTTTTCCTCTCTTTTTTTAGCCCGTTTGACGCGTTGGTAATTGTCATGATTATCGATATTTGACTCGCTTTGACTCCATAGTCAAATTCTTCAATCCTTTGGTTAACTTGTCTTTCTTCCTATTTTTGACCTGAATGAGGCAAAAACTCAAGTCTTCGACTCCAGGCACGCGAACAGGAATTAGGATATCGGCGCCAGGGAACCCGTCTAATTCGCGCAAGCTAAGCCCTCCACCTCAACCTCCGGTGACCATTAACAATTTCTTTAGTGATGCAGTCCACCATCAGGGCCTGGGAGAGATTGATCCTTTCAGTTGTTAGGTTAACCCAACCCCCCTGTAGACCACACCTTTAGGCGTGGGTCCAGTTCCACGAGATTTTGTGACTGATCTAGCGTTATATACTACTATATCTGGGTAAAAGCTCTAGATCGGTAGTTGTCAATGCGAACATTTGAATCATTGCTGATAGGCGAAGAGGATCAACGAAAAAGCTCGTTGCTGAAACGTTGAATTGGGTCGGTACGGTTCGTGGCTGCTTCAGCTGAAAAGGAAAGGCCCCAAGGACAATTTAGTGGCCAACATAGGAAAAAACAAAGGAAAACCCCCCCTTCCCCCTCCCGCAGATGCCGGAAACATCTAGAACTAGCCACGCTCAAAGGAGCAAGGTTCTGAGCGGCCGCGGTACAAACAATCATTGCACTTGGCTCCAACCCCGCCAGAGATGTAGGGCCCCCAGGTAAGGGTAAGCCCAGGGTGGCAATGGCTGCAAGGCCGCGGAGGAACACCACCAGACCGGGTCACCAGGTACCCTTCGCGCAGCTGGGTCCGCACACCCAGTTGGGCAACGGTGTCCAACCGGTGTAGGAAGGGGATCCGAAGAGTTGGCTCCCTAGCCCAGCACCCCTCGAGGAAGCGTCCGGGTGCTTCGCGAGGTTGTCGGAGGTTGGACGAAGTTCGACGGCCTCTTCCACGAGGTATGGCGGACAGGAGGGGCATCAAAAGAAGGGGTTTAGTGGTGGAAAGGGCTAGCATCTGGCGTATTGAATGGGGCGCTATTGGATGCGGGATTCGTAGGTCTATGATGCGAGGGGACGGTGGATGGGCTAAAACGCGGAGACGGAGTGTATCATCGTTGTGTATATAGATATATAACTCTTGTGATTGCCGTCTGCAAATGCCGTGAGTTGTTGATGGTATGGGTTCGCAGCAAGAGGGCAATAATGTAATAGCAGTGCCAGTCAAAACCCTGTCCAGCGGTTGCACTTCTGTCTTATAACTGGACACCACGACAGTGATGTCGACCTTCTTGAACGCAAACTGGAATTGGGAGCATCCTCAGTGATTAATTCCTTCGGCTTCGCTAGGCTGATAGATTTGATGAGGTGTGTGTCTTGTGGAACGTCATCGTCGATTATAGCTGAGGGAATAATATAAGATAAGGATGGGGCTCACACCCGTTGGACTTAGATTCGGGTGCTTCTTCGTCTGATTCTGCATCGGTGGACTCGTTTTGGGAATTCGCGGTCGTGGGTTGGATGTAAGGGCCTTTGGTTTATGATAATGATGAATCATTTGAAAGTATGATGTGGGTATAACCTCATCCGATGTTGAGTGAGTATCATCTGATGTTGAGGAAGTACTATCATCTGTGTTGCTGGGCAGTGCAGGGGTGTGGGGCAATATCCCATACCTAAATGGTGTCATAAGAGTGACAGGATGAAATGATTCCTCTATCATAAACAGAGTGTCAGTTCACTCTTTTGACCAAGTTCTATCATCATGTGGTAAGAAGGCTTCAACAACTTGATACAAGAATTTTTTAACAGAGTGGCCCTGAATCTCTATCATTCCATCCAATGCCAGGTCCTAGACCCTCTGGGTAAGTATGCGAACGATCCTTTCGCGACCTCGGTGGCTAGACGGATTCGTCTAAGTTAGATTTAGAAGCTTCGTCAAAGTATCCTGTATCGCTGAAGAGGCTGTAGGATGGGAATTTTCGCTTCCTCCGCTTTGGCTGCCTGCATTTTGGCTGTTTCATATCGCCGCCAAACGCTTGCATTGGCATCCTCCAGCGGAATCTTGACAATATCGTGATTAGGGCACAGTATCTTACTGGCGATGCGTGACTCTAGATAGGAGAACGTGTATAGTATATATGGATAAATAAAAGAGGCCAGAGGGTTGGCATTCCATCCTCGAAAAGTAGGCCACGGCTGTGATCCCTGCATACCTCCGTGAGTTAGCAACGGAATATGGGGTCGTTAGCCATGGCGAGTTCGCGGCGTGGGTCATTGGCGTTCGCGTTCCCCTAGTCGCGGTGATTCAGGGGATCGCCGACGCCCGCGGCGGTTGGGGTTTCGGAAATGGTCGACGGCCCGCGTAGTGCGGGAATCAAATTATGGGAGCAACTGGAAATTGTCTGCTGCCTGAGGGGCGTGCAGTGGTGGCGTATCACATCGCCGAGGGTTTGCAGGGGGCATTGGAAGCACAGGAGTCTACAGGCATGATTGGTACAATGTTTTGAGCTCTCCGGTGGGCACTTACAGGAAAAAGTAGTGTCGCATGGCTCGGTGGTAGGGCCACATTATAGGTGGGAAAGTATAGTGGGTGACCTGACTGAGAACTTGCCGAAAAAGAAAAGGAGAGGGAAAAGAGTGACAATGATCTGATGGTATTGGGCATTATGAATTGCTGTGGTCATCCTGTCAACTGATGCGTCATTGGGAAGCGGAGCTGGGTCGAATGTAATATTGTTTGGGAGATCCAAAAAGACCCTGTTGACCCAGTCATATGGGTGGTGGACAAAGAATTCGTAGTGATCTGTGAGGGTAAAGGGAAGGGGTGGAAGCTTTGTTGTAGTCCAGTCTTGATTGTGGAGCTCTCTTGAGAATTTGAAATGCAAATGGTCACCAGTACCAAGACGCATGGCAGCTAACTTGTTAGTCTGATGGATGAAGACAACATAGCCATGATTTCCAGTAGCAGATATCTCCAAAAACTTGACATTCAGCTGCAGGGGGTTGGTATCACTGCCAATTGACTGTTCATATTCGTACATCACCTGCATATCTTCAACATTGTTGACCATACCTTCACCACATATGATAACTGATTTGTGGCCTGCAGCTCCAAAGACTCCTCAGAGTGAGGTCATTAACTCGCCAACATGATCGTATTCCTTGCTCGTGAAGAAGTTGGTCGCATGGTGCAGTAGATTACATCATGGCATGGTATGTCGAGACTGGAAGGAATCGGGCCGAATTTTCTTGTGAGCAATCGGTGGTGTTGGTTTTGGTTTTGGGCAGGCAGCCTCATAATCGGTTGTTGGTTCTCTCCAGATGGCGACACCGGTTTCAATGTCGTATGCAGAAAATGCTGGTGGGTTTGTGCTGCTGATATACACCTGGGTCTGCCCAGGAAGATACGCGTGCTCCGTGTTCGAAGGCAAAAATTGGTAGAGACGGTGCGGGGACGTTTGAACGGGATATATAACGGGGACGAAGAAATGGCTGCAACAGCAATGATTGTCTCTGTATATAGTAACGCGATTGCACGCACTGGGGCTTGGTCAATACCGGTACGTCTCTTGGGCCTTTTCTGGCCTGTGGTTGAAAAGTCAAAGGGTCAACTTACTTTAGCCAGTTATCATCTTGCGAAGAGGGCCGTATCTGACCCTCATCGCCATGTCGAGCTGCGCCACTTGGTCCTCAATAAGTCGCTGACGGTGCGTTGGTGGTGTCCACAACTCGAAAGAGGCGGACCAGGGACATTTTCCTGAGGGCGGTCAAAAACGTTTCGGCTAATACCTACATAGGCCGAATATATTGTTTTGTTATTCTTTTTCGTACCAGCGCATGGCGGCGCATATGCCCCCGCGGGGTTATCCTGCCCGGGGCGTCGGGCTGGAACCGGGAGGCGGTCGATGAGCTCTTGAGTTGTGGGAAGGGTATTCGCACTAAAAAGCGACACGTCCGCGTCAAAATACTGAACCAGCAGCTCCTTCTGTATGAGCTTCCTAAAGGAAAAATAAAAGTTAGCGTGAGTTTTCAGGGGAGAGGAGGGGGTGTTGAATGGGGAACTCAATCAGGCCCACCTCAGTTCATTAGGAATTGGCTTCCCCTCCACTCCTGACCATTGACGGCACCACTCAGCACCTCTAGTCCTTGAGCACTACACGGCACGAGCTGGTCGATTTGTGTCGATTTTTCGAGAATGGATGGGTTAACGATAATGGCGGGGATAGGTTGCAAGGAGTATATATAAAGGGCTGGCAAGCAAATGCAAAGAATTCTGGAAGAAATGCCGTGAGATTCAACCCCCTGGGACTGGGGAAGCATCATCATAACAATCGAAGGCGTGTCAAGTTATATTATTCGAGTCAAAATTGTAACTCGGATTGCGACGGAGACGATCATTTTCGGATGGGACATCTTTCGTGCAAACCCTGGTCGTATTCCGGACAGGGTCGTTCTACCCCGAAACCCCGCCCGATGAAGTCTCTGGTAGTGAGGTGACTAAGTAGCGGAATGGCTGGTAAGAAGCGTTATCCTCGAAACCGCAGAAGGTTAGACGGACTGACTGACCGAAGAAAAGAGAAGAATCGTTTTCGCGTTTGATATGGCCTTTTAAGTGGAATTTGGGACGGTGATGGGGCGACAGTTTCACTGGTAACTGTCGTGAATTGATAGATTTGGGTGATCGTATATGGTAAACGAGGTTAATTAGGAGAAGTGAAGAGGGCGACCGTATGATGCGCGCTTAGAAAGGAGTGACGGCAAGAGATAGGCCATGATAATATGGAGTCGTGAAGGCGTATGGAGACTTTCTGCGATGGTTGGGTTGCGAAACGCTGGGGCATATATATATATATATAGATGTATATAGAAAAAGGACGGATTGCTAGGAAATCATAGGGAGAAGGGAGGCAGAATGTTGGAGGTATAAGTAAGTGATGTCCTGGTAGGAACGTCAGATTAATTCCACATACTGATTTGGAGAAGCCGATCCCGCCCTGACGCTGGAGGAGTTGGAGAACAATGCAGATTCCGAATAATCAAAGAACGTATCGGATTGCGATGTATTGCAGAAGACATCGGCATAGAAAATACAAAGGCTTGGACACCAGGAGCAGGCGTGTCCGCTGTCTAGCGGACAGATGCAGGGGGATAAGATGCCAACAATGTATGTAGGTGAGCCGAAAGAGAGTCACAGAGGAAAAACAGAGGAGAAGAAAAGAATAAAAATCTCTATTTAAAGAATACAGAGCAAAGCCAGCAACCCGCAGCTCCGGAGTTTGCCCAGGACAACGCAGTAGCTTCATCATTCATGCTCCATCCCAGCCGATCCCAACAGAAAAATAGGCAGGGATAACAAAGCATAGATAGACATCCGGCAGCGCGTGTCTTTCACCCCTGAGCTGAGCGATCCTGGTAGCATTCCGCTGCCCGTCCAGGGAATACTAGCATCTTCGTGACAAACCCTTGTTGATGAGTTATTCATTCATCCTGCCTCGGATTCAACGCAGAGGCACATAGGTCAGTGCATGTAGAATTGTCTCTGTATCACTGTTAGCATCCATTCATTCATCCCAAAAACAACAAGAAAGAATCCACATAGCATGGCATAACCGATAGTTATGATCTCGCTCGGCATCCTGCTCAGCCCAATCCCGACCACCGGCAAACAACAGAAATGAAAGGGGAGATGTGTCGGTCGTTCCATGGAACTGTTCCCGCAAGCTTCCATCCATTGACTGAAAGAGCCAAAGATCGCGATCAAGATAGAAGTTGGGTTCCTCCCGCAAGAAGGTTTAGCCGAGCGCCGGTGCCTGCCCCTATTACGTCATCATATTTAGTCAGCTTTCCTTCCCCCGCTGCGGCAGATGAACCGCGGCTATTTTGCGTGTGGCAACGGGCTGGGAAAGAGGGTGCATACTACATAGCCGTCGGCTTTGGAACAACAAGGGATCAAAAACATTCTCCTTCTTTGTGGTTTTTATTGTTGGTAGAGTTTCTGTTTGGTTTTATTTTTCAACCTGATAGGTTAACCACATTTTCCTCTTCTAGTAGAAGTAAGAGAAAAAAAATTACACAAATTACCATATCATGGCATCGAAAGAAATTCACATCATCGCGACGCTGCAGGCGAAGCCTGGCAAGCTGGATGAAGTAAGTTGTCACTCTATTTAGCCATTGAATCCAACCCATGTGTATAAACAACTCCATATGCTAACCTCCCTAATCAGGTCGCCGCCCTCTTCGCCGAAACCGCCAAAAAGGTCCACGCCTCCGAGCCCAACACTCTGGCCTACTACTCCATCAAGCCAAAGAAGGGAGACGAGCTCTTCGTTGTTGAGAGGTATGTTGGTATTCTGTCATGTTCCCAGAACTGTTTGTGCCGTATATACTATTCTTGTCGTATATTTGCGAAAACCACGTCTCCCCATCGCCTCCTTTCCGAGGGCTGAACGTTTCATATATCGGGTACATTTTAACATCTCAATAGATACAAGGACGCTGCTTCTCTCCAGGCCCATGGAGGTTCGGAGACCTTCAAGGCGTTCTCCAAGGCTGTGGGGCCATTGTTGGCCGCCCCGTTGAAGATTCAGATTGGCCCTCAAGTTGGGGGGTTCCGGAGGGAGTCGAACTTGTAGATGGGTGATGGTGAAGGCCTCATCATGAGACGGTTTCGCGGTTGTAGTTGAGAAGTGAGAGGAGGATGGGAGGGGAGGGGCGGTGAAAAAGGGTGTGTAACGCCTGTGCCTATTCCGTTTATCGCTAGTTATGTATAAAGTGTATATATGTACATATGACGGGTGCCAGGGTTCCGGGAGGTCATGAAACTGCATGGGCCTCAAGCAGCCATATAGCGAAAAAGGACTGCTTCGGTATGTGAGTTTCTGAAACTCTTCTGATGGTGATAGATCCTTGTCCATTGCTGTTGCTGATTTTGAGGCTGTGCGGAATTGCAGCAGACGGCCTGAGAATACTGGTGCGCTAGAAATAGCACTAAGAGGATATTCATATAGGAGAAGCAGGCTGTTGGGGTCGTCCACTATGTAGTATGGTGCTGGACGGCTCATATGGATTTTAGTTGAGATAGACTCGACTATCCTCCCGGCGGCTACATAATCTGTCGGTTGCACGACAGGCCAGGGTGTCGACATCATCTCCGCAGGGCTCTACAGGAATCTGTCAGGGGTTATTACACAACTGGAGGAGAGGTTAGATAGATATCCGCTGCTGATATCATAATGCTAGCGAATACGCCGTTCTCCCATCCCACCTTGATAACGCTGATATAAAAAAACTCCAGCTGTATTTGCTGTCGAGTGGCTGCCATAGCTAGATGAATCCCCCCAGTAGCTACTACAGAAGGTCGTCCCGGTATACTGTTGGTGGCTGCCGCCTCTGTGCCACCCGCCAGCATCCAGGGAGCTAAACTTAGGCACTCATCCATGCTCGCAGGCGCAGGCCAGGATGGGCCACATGGAAGCAGACATGGCTAACCGCGACGAGAGCAAGGAAGCCTAGTCAGGGTGGCTCTGAGAGAGGGATTGGATAGGGAGAGCCGAAACTGGTATTTTCAGCGCTATCAACGACCAGGACTACTCCGTAGTCAACCAGGGCAGCCAAATGGCGCGCCCTGATGTTTCAACCCCCATGCAGGGCGCTTCACCACCGGCCACGAGGGGGGCGTAGGGACGAGTAGAGACAGCCAAAAATAAAGACGCATGGCAGCGGGAACACAACCACGGACGGCGTTGGCGCTGGAACTCCGGGAGGGCAGCCAATGGGTCGGTGCCGCGCCAAGACTTCGAGAACGATACAGTCGGTGCGGCTGCTTGGCGGTTGGCTGGGGGGAAAGCGACCTGGCCGGCCTCGCTGACTTCCATCCTCAACCTCACCCCATCCCCAGTCCTCTCGCTGGTCTCTCTCTGCACGCCTCGTTTGCTGTCTGTGTGCTCTGCGCCTGTCTCGTCCCCCCAGAGCACCGTCCTCGTCCTGTCCGCGTGGTTCTGATCGTTATCGTCGCTGTCGTTCGTCCCGTGTCGTCGTCCGTCTCCTTAAAGCTCCCCCATCTGCTTCTCGCGATCCCCACCCACCCACTCGCTCCCAACCTCATCCTTCGCAATTGTCCCATCCTCCCACACTTTGCGCGTCTTCTTCTCCCCTACGATAGCTGGCTTCTACCCGAATCGAGTTTCTTCACGCCTTCGTCCTTTGTTTTCAGCCACGCCTGCCCCGTATCAGTTCCAGGGAGCTGTTTACCACCGTCTGCTGAACGTCGAGGGAACGCACATTCACTCTGCAATCCCCAGGCCTCTTTTCCCCGCCGCTGTGTTTCTCCAGCAATCTCTCGACTGAGATTCTGTAGCATTGAGCTGGTGCTTGATAGTATATACCCTTATATCGCCGTTGAACTCGCGGTCTGCCGTCGTGACCTGCCAGGTTGCAGCTCGGCCAGTATAGTTGCTCTCTGGTGAATTGGCTCTGTCTCGTGACACGCGGCAATTCATTCACTTGTTGACAGGTGAGACTGTGTTCTTCTGCTGCTGCCAGTGCTGTCTGTGTTGCAAGTGTTGCTTGTTTGTTTGAAGCAGTTGTCTGAGTGAGGATACACAGTACCAAACTGTGAGTCCTCGTCAACCGCACCACCATCCCGCACCTGGCTGCACCTGTCATCAAGCTTCAAAGAGAAGGAGTCTGTGCTGACGCCGAGAAATACTAGCCTCATCCTTCCCCACATTAACCGCCTTGTCGTCAATCCATCCTCAACCTTACTCCACAATCTACATCTCCTCCACACTCAGCAAAGATGGCCTCTGGACCTGCTACCCAGAGCTTGAAGGTTGGTTGGAGCCTTTGGCTTCTCTCTGTTCTCGTATATCTGGCCAGGCCGTACTGAATAGCTTCTCTGATCTAGTGTGTTGTTACTGGTGATGGTGCTGTTGGCAAGGTGAGAGACAATCCCCCCTGATATCGTTATATCGAAGCTGTCTAACATAAAACCAGACCTGTCTGCTTATCTCGTACACCACAAATGCATTCCCTGGGGAGTACATTCCTACTGTGTATGTTTTGATCTAGTAGCTCCTTAGACGCGTTTGAATATCTCTAACGGGACACAGCTTCGATAACTACTCCGCCAGTGTCATGGTTGATGGAAAGCCAATCAGCCTTGGTCTTTGGGATACAGCCGGACAGGAAGATTACGACAGACTTCGCCCGTTGTCCTACCCGCAGACCGATGTTTTCTTGATCTGCTTCTCCATCGTCAGCCCTCCCTCTTTCGACAACGTCAAGGCAAAGGTGTGTTGTGCATTTCCCCCAGCCACTGGATTCAGGGCCATTTCTAGCTGCTGTTGTTCTAATATACATCGTAGTGGTACCCTGAAATCGAGCACCACGCGCCCAATGTCCCCATCATCCTCGTTGGCACCAAGCTCGATCTGCGTGAAGACAAGGCCACTGCTGAGAGTCTCCGCGCGAAGAAAATGGAGCCGGTCTCGTATGAGCAGGCTCTTGCAGTCGCAAAGGAAATCAAGGCACAGAAATACCTGGAGTGTTCTGCTCTTACCCAGCGTAATCTGAAGAGCGTCTTCGACGAAGCCATTCGGTATGTCTGGCTGAATTATTTTTTCACGCCTTACGAGAGGACTAACTAACATAATCGCAGCGCTGTTCTGAACCCACGTCCCGTGACAAAACCCAAGAAGGGCAAATGCACCGTCCTCTGAAGTGCTCATACGCGAAACGCTCTAGGGTGGCTTATTTCACTGCCTACGGTTAAGGAATGCGAGAAACGACCAATGATATCCCCAAGCATGCTAGTTTTTCTTCAATTCGTGCGATTTCACTTCAACAAATAACAACGGGCCACGGCCATACTTCAATCATTCCTTTCTTGAGGAAATGGACTTACTGGTTTTTACTTTTTCTGTAGACAAACTGCCCGACAATGGACCACCGATAATCAAGCTACTGTGGGAGGAACGAGCTGGTTTAGCATGGGTTACGTACGATTCCCATGTTACGGAGATGCATTTGATTTTCTGTTCGCGCAAGCCGTCCTTTGGCAACTGATGGTCACATCATGCCTTTCAAGATTTTTCTGTTCGTTACAAAAGCTTCCGCTTTGTTTGTCTCTGCCTGCACGCGTTGCCTTTTTTTTGCGTTCCACGACTCTCTAATACCCCTGGAAGACGCTCTAATAATTTCCCGGCAATCTCACGATACCCAAATTACCTGCCTCCTGCTTTTCAATTCAAGGATCGAAAGCTCCGTCTCCTTAGTGTCCTTCCTGCTTCTTCCTCTCCAGAGTCCGATATCTGCCGTATTTTATCGTTGCTCGTTTTATCTCTGCTCATCTCCGGTCGTCCTAAGGCGTGCTCCATCATATACGATGAATTCTGCGAGATATTCCCGGCTTCTCCATGCCCGACCCCCCCCCCTAATATTCTGTGCCTCGTTATGTTATATATTTTATTGTCAAGGATTTTTTTTCTATTAAATCTCCTTCCCCCTTCTTTCTAGTCCATGATTCTTCCGTCATTCCATCCACGGGTGCGGTGACTTCCCCTTTCCTCCTCCATCCACACCAACCCACGTCGAAAAAAAAAAGGTTCGCCAATAGCTTCCCCCATTATGCGGCATTTGCCCTCTTCCTTCACATAATTATGAAAACCAATATTTCTTTGCACCGGTGGTGTGGACGGGGAGAGGGATGAAGGGACTCTCCTACCTATTGTTGTTTTTTTTTTTTTTTTTCGCCTTGCAACTATCGTATATCTTTGTTCTTCTTCACACAGGCATTACGGAGTATGAAAAATTCGAAATTATGTTTTCTATAAATACAATTAAAAAAGAGAGATGGTTTTCTTTTTTATTATTAAAAGACGCGATGATTTGATATGTAAACGGTGTCCGTCTGTCTGTATGCTATTTATTACCTTCCATGTGCCGATCGACAGCGCCCACATCTCGCGCGAACTTGGGGGCGGTGTGTTTATTTGGAGTTTTGGAAACCTTCCCCTTCTCTCTCCCTCCGGCCATCTCGACAACGACGAGATATATAACTTATATGGCTATGACTATGCAGTTTCAGATGTCACCCGGTGTCCTTGGAATATCTCTTGCTATAAGACCTCAAAATCCTGCTCGTGCCGGCGGGTTGTTGACGTGTTGAGGTGGAACTTTTGGGGGGGCGGGGCATTAGGTGTCGATTGATCGGGCTTTGAGGCGGGTTGGTAGGGGATAGAGACCGGGGGGGGTATGAGGAGGGGAGGGTTGAGGTGGATAGTTTAATAATGGATTGATTTTATGTGGGGTACCTAGGTAGGTAGACACCCTTTATGGGGCTTTATGTTTGTAAGGCCAGGGTTATGCTGTTGGGTACTATCAGAGGCACCTAACGTAACCCCCCCCCCGCCCCGGATGGTTTCAATGATTAACGTCTTACTATCATGCCGCAGTCACCTTCTCATTTTCGGAGTGGGCTGGGGCGTAAATAACATCCCGGTGGCTGACCGTAGCAGTGATAGATCTGGCGCTTATCGAGTGCGTGGATGGCTTGAGATAAAGTTGGAGATTCGAGACGGGTCGTAGCACAGCCTGGCCCGTGTGGATGTGAGGATTTTGCCATTGGCAAAATGGTCAAAGGGCCCTGCCCTTACTCTCGGGTAAAGAGAGCGGATGGTGGGGAGCCAATACGGATAGGAGCTCATGCTCCGGAGGATTGGGCTAGAAATGGTTCATCCCCAATATCTAAAACCCTGGAGGAGGAGAGGTGTTACTCTTTTGCAAGAACGGGAAATGGAGAGAGAAGAAGAGAATAGAGAAAAATGAAAGAAAAAAAAAACATAATAATATAAAATTGTAACCAACGCATGGAATACGAAAGGAAAAGAAAACAGCGAAACCAAAAAGCAAACCAAAGCAAATATATTACTCCCCCACTCCCTTGCCCCCTTTTTTTGTTATATCCCTTTTTTTACTTACCCGACAGACATCTCTGCAACCGCTTCCTATCTCCCTCTCTAAGCACCAGGAACTCTCGCTCTCCGGCTAGGGTGGATATCATCCAAGTGGTTTCTCGCGGGGGCCGCTTCTGCGTTGGCACCCTCGGCTTTAGCCTTCTGCTTCTGGGCCTCCTTCGCAGCGCGAGCGCGTTGTTCGGTGAGTTTGGTGTTCTTCTCGATGATGCGGGCCTTGCGGGTCTCGGATTTGGAACCACCGCCTCCAGCACTAAATAGACTGGTTTAGTATGGACAGAATACAGGGGGGAGGAAAGTCACAAAGGGTCGGCTACTCACGTCAATTCAACGTTGATTTTCCGCGCGGGGTTCTTGCCATCGTCAAACGAGGTGTGGTGGTAAAGCTTCAAACATGTCTTCATGCGGTCGTAGTGGTCGAATTCGATGAATGCGAAGCCCCGTCCCTTCTTCCCACCGCGCTCCGTGGGGAATCGGATCTGGCTGGGTTCAATCTTTGAAAAGTGCTTTTGTACTGCTTCGAGGCTTGTGGTGAAGGGGAGATTTCCTATATGATATTAGCTATCAACGCGTCTATTGCAATAGTGTCACGAATGCGAGCATTTGCCGGAAATACCTCCAAACAACAAAAGGCGCCGTGGATGGAGGTGGATGGCTTACCGATGAATACAATGAATCGCTGATTCTTTTGGTGCGGCTCTGGGGCATCGACGGCTACGCCGTTCTCCTCATTTTCTTGATCACCAGATATTTCTTCGGCGGGTTCGGCATGACCGTTTTGTTCGGGTTGTGTTGAGGCCTTTGATTTCTTGTCCTTCTTCTCCTTCTTCTCTTTCTTATCCTTTTTCTCCTTCTTGTCTTTCTTTGTCTTCTTCTCTACCTTTTCTTGTGTTTCCGAAGCCTCCTGTTCTTCCTCATTTTTTGGCTCCTCAACTTTCTCAACCTCCTCGACCTTCTCTTTCGCGGCCTTTTTCTCCTTTTTCTCCTTCTTCTTATCCTTCTTCGCTTCCGCCTCTTCTTCGCCCTTCTCCTGCTTCTTCTCTTTCTTCTCTTTCTTGTCCTTCTTCTCCTTCTTCTCCTTTTTGCTCTTCTTTTCTGTCTTCTCTATTTCGTCCACAATCTTGGCCATGGCTTCCATAACACCATTCTCCGCAGCCTCTGCCTCAGCATGATCGTTCGCATCCTTCATTTCAACATCCACGGCTTCGCCGTTAACCGCACCATTGGCGTGAGCCTCCTCCTTCCCTTGTTTCTTTTCCTTCTTTTTTTCCTTCCTCTCCTTCTTCTCCTTCTTCGATTCCTCAGCCCTCTTCTCCTTGGAAGCCTTCTTCGCCTTCTTCTGCGTCACTTCCACAGTCTCCACGGGATCATCCTCGCCAGCGATTTGGCTGCGCTTACGTTTATCGCCCATTTTCAAGGTGTAATTTCGGGGCGCTGGGAATCGGTAGGAAAATGTAGGCGGATTTGGAGTAGAAGGCTTGAGCTAGCGATGGGTAGGTGTATAATTAGCAAGACCAGCTCTAAAATTAAAAACTCCAAATCAAAATCTTTCCATAAATCATGTTCTTCCTATTCAATTGTGCCATGACAGGGACAAAATGGAAGCCCGATTGTATTGCTCGTACTCACCAATTCCTTCTTTCTTTTGGCCTCGCACCTTAAATTTCGATTAATCAAATAATCGAAGAACCCACAACCGCTTCTGATAATTGTCAAACGAGTTCGTGGAATTTCGCGCAACCTGGTTTTGTCCCTTATTATTTTTCTCCACCGCCGGACTTCGACGTAAATTTTGGGTTGGAGTTTTTTGCTGGCAATATTTCTGCCGCAGAAGGCGGTGAGTTGGAATGCGACTCTCACCGCCTTTGGGCTGGCGGGAAAACATCGGACCGAGACAGGGCTGATTGAACTCCCAACGTCAGGCAGGAGTTAGGAGATGAGAAAACAACAATGGAGGAGACGGATACCAAGATGCTGTGCTGCTGTGCGAGCGACTGAACTCATCTTCTGCCAGAAATAAATAGAGGTTATCTGACAATTCTATTCCTCAAGACCTAATCGAAGACAACTTCATTTCAAAAATCAATACTAGTATGGATTGTCAATCAATTGTCCTATCTCTTCCAAAAGTTTTCAATATGGCACACCGAACACGCCTTCCCATATCCCTATGGGCTATGTTTTAATCCTGAAATTCAGAAAGCCGACAAGGAAGAGATCTCGTCTTTCATGCATGCACCGCAAAGCCAGATGCGATTCGACGCCGCCACCATGTCCCGCAGGTACTATACAGGGGAACCGTGCCGGGGATTGCATTTACGGCGACTAGATGTCTGATGAGACGAATTTGCCAGTGGCTAGGAATAGCGACACTGTGCTTATTACGGAAATTGATATCCCTGCTATTGCTGGATCTCTATCAATGGCTGACGGCGGGAAGCTGTGTATTTCGGATTCGGAAAGCCACCCTCTTTTCCTTCATCCCAGTGGGAAAGAAGTTCTGAACTATTGCGAAATCGAAGAGAAAATATTGACAGCGTCCTCGACGTTGCCAACCACAGATCGATTTGGTGGATTTTGAATTGCATGTGAGCCAAAGAAACCATGCCCTCGTGGAAGTACCAGTTTCACTATGGGGACCCTGCACCCATACATCAACATGATGGCGCAGGGTAGGAGACCTCCTTTCATCGACTCCAGATCATTTTGTCGCGGGGCACATACTGCGTCAACTCCATTAGAAGTCTTCCGGGGGAATTTCAAGCATGCTTACAGATCGAGTCAGCCGAGATCTATTTTCTAGGATAAAGCAGAAACAAGGAAGGTTGTTTCAATTGGTATATTTCGTCTAAAATTATATATTCTCGCACTTCCAACAAACAACTCTATATGATTCGGACATGTCCTGCTCCCGTCCCTATCTATTAACTCTCTCACTTTTCCCGGCCGTGCCGACCTCGATCGACGAATTAGTGCGCTTCTTTTGACCTGGGGGACTCGGTTGGGGGGGCTCAGGCTTTGGCAATGTAAGCTCATGAGGCCTGTTCGGCGACCCCCTGTCCCCACTTTTGGCCTCGAGATTGTCTACACCCTGCAGGTATGAACAAATCTATCCTTTCCAGGACCTTTTTGCGTCTTATCTGAAAAAGTATAATTAGAAAGTGTACGGCGATGTGATCCCATATGCCCATGGGGAAACGAGAGCACGGATGAGTTGGGAAATTGGGAGAACTGGGTATTCGTCGAATCAAAGAAAAGACTAGGTATCTATTTCAAAATGTTAAGCATGGCTAACCCAATTATAATTAGGACGGGGAAGATATTCTTCATACTCGCATACATTGTGTCAATTGAGCATGGCTGTGGCTGTGAACCTGCGTTTCCGACACTTCCTATACCATCGCTGCGTCCATGCTGGGAGGCAGCAGATGATGGGGAATGGAGTCATGCTGTGCAATCGGATCCGGCGCGAATGTGCTTAGAGGTGCCCGGACCAATACAGACGGTGACGCTCGGAGGCGTATCACCGAAGCCAGATCGTCAGCATGTGCTTCCTACCGAACTTTCCGGCGACTTATACGCCAACATGGATGAAGCGGGGACATTGGCAGCTTTCGTTGCGAGCGTGGTGCCTTAACTCATTTAGCGTTATGAATCATGGGCTTGAAATCAAGATATGCACCGCTGTCTAAAAACGCTATCTATGGCTTATATGAGTACACCAGAGGCGTGTACCAACATGGAAGGCTTGTGCCTTGGGCCACAATCCATACCGCTTCCAAAGCCTCCGCAACGTCGATAGGCAGAGGGCCCTTCCGAGTCCTTTAGATTCTGCTCCGGTTGTCCAATACCACTCACGCCAATAACCACAGCATCATTCCCCCCTTTATTTGCCATATTCACGTCAGATTGATGAACGCACCACCTGAAAGTGGTTTCGATGAGGGTCAAACCACGTTTTCCAGCCACAGTTTGGATCATTTCAATAGCTTGGAAGTTTCCGTCCTTGAAGCACATAGAACGATATATCGGCCCCAGGAAGCCTTTGGTGTCGTATCGACCCTCGTCTCTGTTATCTGTAGGTCTGTGTTTGCCTGTCAACAGCCCCTACATAGCGCATTGTATATGATGACGTCCGGCCCATAACGGCAGGCCGGGATGATCTCGGTTTCCGGATTTCGTGCTAGATACACGTTAAGGCCGTTCGATTCTTCTTTGGTTTATGATGGTAGCCTCTGTGGGATATCATTAAGTATATGTTTCGTTTTCGCTCACCAATTGCATTATATACCCCTTGAAATATAGTCGGCCGAATCCTCCCTCGAAGTACATGGCATGACAATCTCAGCAATCTCAAACGCGGAATAATTTCTCATGGCTCAGCCTCTTGAATTTTCCCTCCTTATGCAATTTGTCGACCTCCTGTAGGGCCTCACCGAACGGCACGGAGCGATCCGCAGCATGGAGATAAGAAATATCCACGATATCTGCCCCTAATTCACCCAGGAAAGTCTCCAGGTCCTTCCTCAGAATTATGGCCACCCGGCATAAGGGGGTAGAACTTTGTGGTCACCGAAAGACCCCTTTCTTTCCTTCCTGCTTGTGCAGTGGGACTGTCCTGTTTCCCGTCGACATAAATATGTGCAGTGCCGATTTCATTACGCCCCTAGGACTTGAAGTAGTCAAGGTGCGATCTAAGGTTGGACAGGGACTTCATACGCGCATCGCTGGATGATTCGGCCGTAGGTCATAAGACCTAGGATAAGCCGGGGCTTCGATGGCAAAGACATGGTAAAAGCTCTCCTGTCTTTTGATGACAATGCCTCGACTGTCGTATGGAATGACAGGGAGATACGACGGCCCGGTCGATTGGAGATTATATTTGGGAACACGACTACAAATATGGCAGTCCCCTCCAGCTATTTATATGCGGAGATGGAGGAATATTGTAATTTGGGTATTCTCTGTGGATTATTCTGTTGATCCCAGGAATAAGAAGTTGAACTTCCAGTCTACCTAGGTAGATCTTGACACCCCCTTCAAGGGGCAATTGGCGCTAGACAAAGGAACTCTGTTGGTAGGGCTGAAACCTAATCTTTACATACATGCATGGCCAACACCAGCCCAAGCAACTCGTCATGAAGCGGTGGTACTACACCAACACTCGGTGGAATTCTGCTGTTTCAAAAGTATTTCCCGTCTCTTCATACGGTTTCGACCCTGCTCCCATGGGCCTTAACCAGCTCCTGAGTTGGCAACCAAACCGCACCCTCGCATTTCGCGCGCGTGCTGCCATGATAGTATTTCTACCTTTTGGTAGTGTTAGATGTGTGCGCAAAATTTAAAACTGACTCTTGTCTAGTACCCCGAATCCTCTTACCTCTGGTCTTAATATCAAACTCTGGACACTCTTTGATGGAATGGACGATTGTTCTCGTGGGTTGAGGCTATCCACTGCCTTCGTCGGGAGTCTGGTGTTCTACATGTCTCCGTTGCTCAGATAATCGCCTCTCTAATATTAACTATACGATCATCTTTCGCCTCCCTTCGCGAAACTCCGAACCACAGATCGGATCTACTTTGCTTGTTTGGCCATTTGGTACAAAGGGGATATCCCAACACACATAATCCTCGGAGTCGAAGTTTGTCTATGAACTTTGGGGGCATCTTACGACGGATTTACGCGGGCGCTCTTCGGTCCCGTTTCATGTTTTTGGGAGCATACCGTCGCCATTTGCCCCCCCCCCCTCAGTTTTCCAAGTTACGGCGTCCTAGGATGATACTGGCGTTTCTTTTACTACGAAGCGAGAGGGAATCACCAACATTGCCATAAATTTACTTGCCTGCGGAGGAATCCAGGGAACTGATGCTCTCTCTCTCTGACACACACTCACACAAACAACAAAGGGAGTTGGTCGTCCCATACGGCATTGTCCTCGGATTTCTCCGTCGCTTTGGCGATCTATGATCATCAGGGAGCGCAACTTCGCGGAGAACACCTCTTGCCTCAGCTTCTACACCCCATCCGTAACACGCTTGGCAAGAATGAGCCGCATGTTTATACGGTCGATCCCGATATCCGCTATACTCATTTAAAAATGTTGCCAACTTCCACGCCAACATGGAAATCTTCTCATGGTTACAGCAACAAAGCAGCAGACCAACGACGGCGCGTCCCATCCAAACAATGGATTCTGCCAGTGTTAGGAACTGAAACTGTGAACTTCCGTTCTTGAAAGGTGCTGGCCAAATTCAGTGCAACCCCATAGTATAGGAGATATATAAGTCAAATAAATTCGTATAGGAAACCAGAGCAATCAATACTCCTCCTACTTTTCAGAAGCCTACTACTTCGAATACTTAGTTGACACCGTTACCATGGACACAGGAAAAGGTAAGTAAAACTCCATTTTCCTGGCTGCCTGCTCTCTTTCAACTTATGCAAGGACCAGTATATCAACTTGCAGGCTAATTGGTATAGGAAAATATTCCGACATTATCGCGAAAAATCGCCCGAATTTTGCTACTGACGGAAATTTCGATGGGATCCTTGACCAGAATGATCCCGACCTCAATCTCTCTACGGCCGAGTATGTTGCAAAGAAGCTTACAGACCTGGGTGTATCTAGCATCTATGAAGACGCCACTCATCACGAAAAAGACTACGTCCTAGCCATCATGAGGAATGGTGACGGAAAGACCGTTTTTATCAGGGGGATGATCCAATCTTCCCCCTCGAACCAGGAACGAGAACTTGGCGCCTGGATCTGCGGACATGACACAGCTGCCCTCCTAGCCGCAATACACACACTGGTATCAGCCAAATCCCACTGGAGCGGGAACTTGGTGGTATTGTTCCAGCCGGGTGAACTCGATGACGTAGAGTTGCAAGACATCATCGACACGACCCGACAGAACCTCCTCGTGACAGAAAAAATGGTTCCGGACTTCATATTTGCGCACCATGTTTGCGCTGCGAAGAGCGGACTTGTAGCCATTCAAGAAGGCCCAGCTATCACCGTTTGTAATCAAGTGGAGGTTACTGCCAGTGCGGAGTCAAAACTGAGTACCAATCCTTTGAGTCATATTGACAGCCGGATCACTACCAAAATCCCCGAACAAATAAAGGCGTCTTTTCCTTGGGATATAGTTATAACTACCTCTAAAATCAATCGTCGCTTGGAAGGGGTTAACACAGTCCTACGATTTGAGATTAGAACCCAATTCACTAGAATCGGTGTTTGCCGTCTTGTTCTCACCAGGCTCGAGGGGTTTATTGACCAGGAATACATGGGATGCAGCATAGACATAAAAAAAAATCCCACTCTTGAGAAAAACAGCAGCTCTCCATCCGTTAGGGGACCTTTTCGCCAGGCTTTTAGCGAACACTTCGGTACAGATCTGAGCTATGCGGAATCCACATCTTACCCCGGTGATTTCTATGGCTTGCAGGAAGCCTTCCCAGCCGCGTATGCCTATTGGCACGTTGGCGGGCTCACTCCGGGCAAGAATACAGCTGAAGAGGTTCAGTCAACTTTGACGACAGCCGCGGATGCGATGGCATTGGCTGTGCTCTCAGTTTTAGGCTGCAACAAGAAGGACGGGGCAAGGGTGGAAGCGGAACAAGATTCAGCAGAGGGGGATTCTACGAAGGTTTCATAAATTCAGAGTTGCCCCTTGAAACCCCTGTGTTTCTTTTATTGGATGCGTTTCTATTACTTTTTCTATCTTTATTTCTGTTTCGGGCATGTGTTTTCGGATTAATTCTTTAATATCGATATGACTTTTCGGTACCTCTTGAAATGAGATCAATTTTCTTAACTTGGTTCAATATGAAGTAATGTTAAGTGACACTATGAAGGGAGAGCAAAAGTAAAATAATGCGCATGCAAGAGCAGCGAATTCTCATATCAATTAAAAGTTCTTACCCTTCCTTCCAAGGTTGAGATGAGATAGATGATCTGCACCGACAAATTCAGTAGTCATTATCCTGAAATTTATATAGATTAATGACTGAAAAAAGTAATAGTGCAACATAATCTATCTGTTCTCGAAGGAGCTATTTTTATTCTTTCTACCTATTTATGCTGTTAATTAGATTTTTACTATTGCATCTTTCTTTCTTGGACAAAAGAAATTTTCTGTTCGTTGAACTGGGTCGTCCGATTTACATAAATCGTCAAAAGAAGTCTATAGTAAGGCAGTTAACAAAGAAGAGGACAAAAAATTAAAGAAGATGTAGAAGAGGATGAAGAAGGAAACCCTCGAGGTGATCATTTCGCCATAACCAAAATGAATATATAGAAGCAAAGGGTTAAATTAACGAAAATATTCAACCGAGAGAAGGGTAGAAAAGTACGGAGAGAACCTCTTCCAATACTCCTTTCGATTGCCTCTTCCTCGGCGCCATCATAGCTCCCAAGTTCCCCAACTGTACATTGTCTATGTATGTGCACATAAGTACAGCAAGCAACATCGGAAGAGCTATCTAACCTAACAACGCTCTTCCGCTGCCGACACTGAGGAGGTACGGGTCTAGTTCGGCGGGTGGCTGGTGTTAGCCGTGTCAAGCATAGTTGCCCTGCCCCACAGCAATTCAATCAATGGTATATCCTGCCTGCAGGTCGGAATAAGGCATTAACATCAGTTTCTATTTTCACATAAGGGTCTAAATGTAACATGGGAAATGGGGCCCTCATACCTGTCGTCAGTGTGAAGGCGGTCAAGAGCCGGTTTCCAGGGCAGGATATCCGGCCCAAATACTTCGTAGGCAATGGTAACTGCGCTGGGCAAAGAAGTGAAACCGGTAGGATTGGATTTTTGGGAATCGGACTTGCGCTTCCGCTTGGGATTGGGCCTAATGAACTGTAAAGTTGCAACATTGACAACTCGTTTCTTAGATCTCTGATATTCAGAGCTGCCCGAAAGCGGACAGTCGTATCTAACAATCCTCTTGAGGAGGCTTTTAGCTCCCCTATTGAGAAAGTTGCGTATTTCTAGCTAGATCCGAGACGACAAATTAGTATAAATGCCTCTTTTTAAAAAAACCTAGCGGGAATTATGGCAGTGTAGAAGGGGGACGCAAAGAGGAAGGAGGAAAGAGAACACGAGTTAACTCACTAAGGTTGGAGGAACGTTCTTATCTTCGGGCCCCCAGGTTATCTTCTGGAAGTCCAGAACACACCAGGCGACAATTTCGAGAACACTCATTCCTACATGTCGCCTATCCCCTTGGGTGTGTAGGTTTCGGATCCCACCCATAAGTACCTCGTGTAAAGTTGTGATCCGGTGTACTAACGTATCGATAAATGCGAACCCAATTCTCCTATTCGTAAACCAATTGAGAACGTTCGTTCGTATATAGGTTTTGTGGAGGTCGTGCAGAATTGCCAAACATGCACAGAATCGTCGTGCGATCGCATAAAGCTCCGCCTGCAATGATGAGTTTAAAGTTTTCTTCGTTGTGATTGAAACCAAATTCACGAACCTCATCATCCATGAGCTTTTTTTCCTTTTCTACTATTTCCGGGGGCCAGATCTGGTCTAAGAGCGAATCGAAGTCAGGTAGATGCAAGACAGTCGACCCTTGTGGTAAAGCGACGGGTCTTCTATCCCGACTGCTTTGACCAGAAACCCCTTGGATTACCATTTCCAGTAGCAGGTCGGAGCTCGGATTATTCATCAAATCGATATGCCCCTGTTGGGTCGCGTCTTTGGCCGCGTCCAAATGCCAACGCCACTTATCTACAGGAGGGAAAGTTAGATCGCTTCTTATTCGAGGGATACTAGATATTGCCCACTCACCGTAGTCAAGATATGGGGTCTCAAAAAGGGCTAGATCTGGATTACTTGATTGGTAGGAGAGCTTCAACATGTTCCTACATGATCTGCAGTAAGGGGAACCGATACACTGCAGATGTCAGCAGGCCGTTGGAAGATAAGGGGTACAGTCTGCATACCTGGCGATGTGAACGGACCCGACAGATTACGCATGAATTTCCTTTTTTCCGAGCTTTATAGGGTTGGTCAGGAGGCTTAGACTGGGGAGGGGGACGGCACGTACGAGTTTCCTCTAATTCACCAGGACTCGGTTCATTAGCTACGTCGGCTTGCCTAGAATTGTCTGGCGGGACCCTCTGGCCATTATAAGGCTGATCACTCAGGGAATTCAGCCAGCGATGAGTAACTTCTCCACCCCAGGTTCGTACTGGTGCGTCAAACGTGCTTGTGCTAGGAAGCCCCAAAACGTTTCGATTGAAGTCTTCATCTGTGGTCGAAAGGAGAGCAGAATAGCCTTGTCCGTGTTCGAGTTCCGGTATGCTTGGGCTAAGCAACGCTTGGGTATCGTATTGGCCATGCTGGGCAGGGCCAGAACTTGGTACTTGAGAGAAAGGTGGGCCGAATTGCGAGCCGAGGTGGGAGTAATCGAAAAATGATTGGGGGTGAGTAAAACCGGCATGCTGGTGAGGGTCATTTCGTTGCGGATCAGGTCGTGCCGCATACTCTGGCTATAGACATCAAATGTGAGAATTCCCATCCCATATGTATGCGAGAATATTAATGATGTTATAGGGCACTCGACCCTTTATAGCAATGAAGCTCACCTCAGTACTAGGCGGAGTACCATTTAGTCCGAAATCACTGCTGGGGACCTGAGAGTTGGGAAGCGCCATAGGAGTAGACGGCAGATAGCCGTAAGAGGAAGAGTGTTTCTGATCGGAATATTGGTTTGAATAACTTTCATTCCCCAAATCATCCATTTTGTATCAGGTAGTATTCCCCAGTATATGTTTCGAGTCAAAATTCAGGGAAGGGGAAACGGAGGATGTGCAAGGCAAGGTAAGGCAAAAGCGACAGCGAAAGGAAAATGGTGAACCCCATTTTCTAAAAGAACCAGATCCGGGGGGGGGGGACACAGCGTCGACTTATAATTCCATAATAGGTGGTGATTGTTTGTTGTATCTTCTTGAGACAACCTATATTATGGGATATTTTGTCTATTCCCGCACGGCGAGACGCAAATTCTACTAGGCAGGGCAGACTCAGGCACACATAATTGGGCCGAAGTCACGGACCATGGTATTGTTGAACCAGCACGGAGAAAAAGGTACCAGTGCCATGGAAAACCCGCGGAGTCGAACAGGATCGTAGGTACCCTATACACAGAGGATATCCGTTCATAGTGAACCAGATTGTCGGTGTGGAATTGTGCCCGAGCGTTGGTTGTTCTTCCTCACGCCAAGATGCAGCATACGGTGGCATAGCCTCGCAACGGTACCAAGCTGGTTATCCGCGCGGGAATTGAAGAGTTGAGGAACATTGTTGGTTTTTCAAGCGATGTGATTGGCTTGACTTGTGCATACAGAGCGTTCAAGGTTCTTCTCCTGTTTATGCAAAGCAGTGTTAGTGCGGGTACCTAAGCAATGACAGGGCTGAGGCATGTACGACATCGTGGTCGTTGTCGAGGACAATTCAAACAAGGGATTAGGATGAGGCGAATCCCTGGGGTTAGTCTGGAGGATTTTTCTGCTGTCACATTAAGTTAGGGAGCACGTGTATAAAACTGTCGTTCTCATTTTCTGTCAAAGCCACACTTTCCGTGATGGATGCATGTATTCTCTATATAGGCGGTCAGATAGCCTCTGCAACTGGCTCAGTATCCCTAGTTTAGCGAGATACTGGAACCCTGCACCAGCTTATTTTGACAAGGGTTGAATGATGCACATAATTGGAGCCAGCGGTCCGTTCCGTCAGATATTATTCTTGTCTCCCACGCGGGTCGCGTGACGAACACTAGCAGCAGCGTTCTGTTCCCCATACCATCCCTGGTTCATGACGGATTCCCAGGCAGTAAAGAAAGTCCGTATCGTACCCATGATTGTATGGGTATTCCCGACACCAAACCAACGTGACCACCTCACGTCAACTGAGCTCGCTCTCCGATAGGCCAACCTTGAACCCAGCAACAATAAATATCTGGCCAAGGGATAATTACTGGTATCTTCATTAACTCATATAAAGTTTAGAAAATCCAGCCCGATATTCGACATGCAGGTCCGACTGGCTTGGGTACACATTTGACTTTGTGTCAACGCCAATCCGACCCTTGTCGGACACAGAATCGGCAAATCCATAGCCCTGGAACATCGATTTGGGTGGTAACATGTAAGTTTCTCAGTCGTTCAGAAAACAAGTATCTGGACCCTGTCATCGCCTGAGGTGTAGCGGTCACGTAAATCGGCGCGGTTGAGAAACTGCAGAAGCGGGAAATGTATTTCTTTCATGTCGAATATGCCTCGTTTCTTCTGGTCGACGTATGAACCGTCGATTACAATCCGTTTTAGAGAGCCAAGGTTCAACGCTCCTAAAAGAACAGGTCAGAATGAAACCTAGGATCGATTCCCGGGCAAAATGAAAGCCGGAAACTTACCAGAACTTGCCAGATCATTCAGGCGAGCAGGTGTGCCAATACCAATACCAATTCTAGTCAATGTTAGTGGAGATACATCATGTAGAATAGCGGGAATGGCAGCTGACCTTGTCCGTTCTACCATCTCTTTCGCCTCCTTCAGCTTGATATGTTTAGCGAAAAGTTTTGCAACCGCACAATTATCTTTCTGATATGGGCGAAGCACTCTGAAATCCGGACGGGGGAAATTAGTATCATTAACAACGGCTGGATAGGAACCAGGGGGCTACTAACCTGGTGATATCTGCCGCCCTGAGGCCAGCAAGAGTGATCACAATGGTATGAGGACTACCTTTAGCCTCGGGGGCAGTTGAAAGCGATTCGCCCTTCTTCCGGCTGTAAACTTTGAGAAAGGTAGCCAAATTCTCAAGCTTCCTTGGTGACTGCCAGGACGACGTATCGAGAAATGCTTGTTCTGGTATGCATTAGCACCAAAATGAATGCATAGAAATTTAGAGCGAACAACCCATATGAGCCACACAAGCACAAATATCTTACCTGGAATGTAAATATCGTCCAGCTCGACCGCTGTCAGTTCGTCGTTATGGCGTTTGGCTTGCTGGGCGAAGAAATCGGCCAAAAGACGGCCGTCCATCTTGCCAATTGACTCGTCAACGCCGTCCTTTTTTCCCGCATCTTTTGGGTCTTCCGCGATCTCCTTCGTTCTCTTGCGCTTCTTTTTCTTGCTACCTCCCTCATCTGCAGCTGGCGGTTGGGCTGTGGGAGCCACAGGTTTCACTGCGGGAACATCCCCTTCGTCTTCTCTAGGTCTTTTCTTCCCGTTCTTGGGTGCGGGTTTCGAGGTAGTTGAGACTCCCATGATATCCAGTAGGCAATTCTGAAATGTAATGAAATATATTTTACTCCCAAAGGCGTCGTTGGGTAAGGAAGCTCTGTATATCGAACATTAACTTAAAATCGCCGTCTCGTCAGATGGAAATTTTTGAATATTGATGCTTAGTCAGCCATCTTATCTGCTATCGTGCACGGGCCACATCTTATATCGGAGGTTTCGACGCGGTCAAAACAAACGACATAACGCGTCGCAACGAAACAAATGCAGTTTTACGGTCTATGATCCTTATTAATTTTTATGTTGAATTGTTGATACTATAACATATGCACGTGGATAATTGACATTCATTTTCTCACCATGTCTTCGCCCGCCGGGCGCACTCCCCGCGGCACCCCACGACAAAGCAATTCCTCAGACCAAGACAGCCCTTTCAATGCTGTACGTGATCCTTCTTCCTGAATATAATAGGATACATATCAGACAACGTAGCTAATGTTACAATTCAGCTTCACCAACTCGCGGGAACTATAAAGAACCCCACGACCCCCGCCCAAACCTCCGCCCGTCCTCCGCTCTCCGCACACCGAGCTTCTTCAAGACGTACCCCCCGCGGCACAACGGCTGAGACACCCGGCGCAAATAGGGGTGGGAATGCTGCTCCAGCTACTCCCCATGCGCTACGTGCGCTGCAACGACGCGCTGCTACATATACCCCCGGTAGGGACCGGAGGAAGAGCGGACGGATCCAGAGGGAGACGCCCATTGATATTCTAAGGAATTTGGGGAAAGGTAGGTTTTACTGATAACTCCATCAAAATATATGTGAGCCCCTTTGTTGTTGACTGGTAAATGCAGCTCTGGCGCCCACCACACGACGAGTTTCATCATCACCGCAAGAAGAGCCGTCTCCAAAACCTCCGGTCGTTGATGATCTTGATGATGAGCCCGACCCACCGAGGCCTAGGCTTTCCCTGCCCATGGGGGAAATGATACCTGAGGAGGAAAGGAGTCCGGAAATTCGTCCACCACGGTTATCGTTGCTGGTTGATGATGATCACGATTACACTTCGACGTCCATCGAGATGCCAAGGAGGGATCGAAGTATGCAGGATCAAGCTACGCTTTCGAGGGTTAGTATGGGGAGTAGGTATAGTGACCGCTTTGGTGATCTTAGTCGGATGGAGGATTTGGAGGAAGAAGAGGAGGAGGAGGAAGAAGACTATATGATACCACCGGAAGATGACCAGGGAGGCGACACCACCGGACAACCGGTGTTCGATGCAGGGTAAGTTTAACAGGGAAAATTTGTTTATTTTTACATTTGGTACTAATTGTTACAAAGTGGAGAGACGGAAGACTTGCGCCGTTTCAATCTCGACTTCTCTTTCCCTACCCCTGAGGCAGCCACCGCCGGCTTGACCGGCGACCAAGGGAACGAATATGACGATTTTATGCTCGACGCTGGAACAGGTGATATTGACGCCGGTTTCCCTTCCTCGGATAGTATTGCTGGCGGCGAGGGTATTCAGCATGCTATGGAAGATGAGATTTCTCGCCCAGCCCCACAGATATCAAGTACTCCTGAGCCAGCACCTCCAGAGAAGACCGGAAAACAACAGAAGTTGTCACGGCATGGTATTCCAGTGCCACGCCTGCCGTCCGGTATCGTGAAGAAACTGGCCACCCGTTTTGCTCGGACTGGAGGTGGAGGAAAGTCGAGAATTAGCAAGGAGACACTGGTAGCAATCGAGCAGGCCACGGAATGGTACTTTGAGCAGGCGGGCGATGATCTTGCAACGTATTCGAAACACGCAGGGCGCAAAACCATTGACGAGTCGGATGTTATGACTTTGATGAGGAGGTAGAGTAAACCCGGTTTTCCCCTTTTTAGTTTCGTCATATCCTAACTCGAGGACGCAGGCAACGACATATCGGGAAAAACACCACAATGTTCGCACTTGCCCAAAAACACTTGCCTAAAGAGCTACTGCAAGATATTCGGCTCCCGAAGCGTTGAAATCCCAGCAAGATGGACGCCAATTTTCGCCAAAAACTCCAAAACTTAAGCGACTGCTACACGAAGTGGAGATGTTTATATCGATACTACCAGCCCCTGTTATGTCGTATTCGTCGAGTCACGTCACTGGGCTTCTTCCTGACCACCATCCACAGCATTATCGCTGTCGCCAATGACAATCCATACCTATGAAAGAGATGGCAATTAGATCGGATGCCAACAGCAGAACGTGCGATGTGTGGCACGGATCACCTACCATGTGACGATATACTGGCTATGGTTGTTCCTAAGGTTGACCTCTGGCGCACGTCCAATAGGAATACCCCTTGCTTCCCTGTGATACATGAGGAGGAGCTCCGGCACTGTATATCTTTGGTTAGTGTCGCGCCAGATAGCACAGCGGATTTTGCGGAATGAAATCCATACCCATTGTCTCTTCAATCCAAACTGGCTGGCTGCCCGTCAACTCGGCCATCTGCTTGACATCAGGGAAATAAAACTGCCCCTCCTCCGGCTTATTATCTGGGGTGAACATGTTCTTCTTCCAGGGTTCTCGCAGCAGGCCCTGTACGGTGACCTCGCCCTGTGGTAACCCCTCCGGCCTGTCCTTCTGGTTTCTCAAATCCTTCGATATCCACCCCCGATTTACCAGGACTGTTGAACCATTGTCGCCTCTTTCCAAAGGTGTGATGACCAGAAACCCGTCTTTCCCCTCATGCATACGAGGCCCGATCAGCATTTCTTGGTCATGTCTTAAGCGGCCGGTGGCATATACGCGACGGTAATCGAAATCGCCTATGGCGTCTGGGTCGACAACGGGTGGGAGAGGCAGGGGGTCCCTGACGAGTCGGTCTTCAAATTTGGCCATTAACTTCGTCTTCCAGTCCAGCCGCTGGACCTGCCAGGTTCCCAGTGCGAATGCGGTGATGGGTATGAGGGCTAAGCAGAATGTAAATTATTAGCATTACCATTCAAATTGATTACTTTGCATAATTGATCCAAGATATGATCCAAGATATTTATTTCCTAACCTAATATAATCAATCCCGGACCATGCTTATTGCCCGTCTTCACCAGCGTTGCGGGATTGTCCACCACAGACATCCAGCTCGGATCATCGGCCGGGTTATGAGCAAAGCGAACCTGTTGTTTCCTCCAGCATCGCGCACATATCGAGTCTGCCTTGATCCTCCGCGGGGCTATCGTTCGGAGGGACGAGGGAGCGAAGGGAGCTGCTGCAAATTTCTGCAGCGCAGAGAGGGAGGACTTCATCTCGACCGCGATGTTGTACAGTAGTATACAAGAGAATAAAAGCGAATAATAAACAGCTAGTGAGTCAATGGCCCCTGTAGGGACTCCGAACGAATGGCTGGCTAGTTGTTGTTGCGGACAATGTTCGTCGTCCAGAAATGAAATTCAGGGAAGCCGAGGAGGGTGGTCCGTGCACGGCCAGCCATCCACCTTTGCATCATCGACAGTCTATCAAACCAGATAGATAAATAACCCAACACCGTTTGAACAGCGCTGTGTCCGTGCCAACAACCCCGCGTTCCCGATTAACGGTCGCCATGTTCTACGAGGGAGATCTGCAGAGCGGCATTGCGCTCGCGCTGGCTGAGGCCAAGCAGGTTATCTGCTTTGTTCGAGGTTTGTTGGACAGCTTCCCCACAGTCTGGGCGGATATGTGTATGCTGACGCCGGCTGCTTGTAGACGAGTCGGAAGAGAGCTCGAGATGGGAGGATGAGTATCTAAAGAATGAAGAGGTGTGTGTTAAATGATGATAATTAGAATTGCAAGCATAGCTGATAACTGTGTCTCGCACCCTAGATCTCGTCGCTGGTTGCATCGAAAGCGATCTCCCTCAAACTCCAGGCCGGGTCCGTCGAGGCTGGTTTTCTGGCTTCGTTCTGTCCCATCCGCAAAGTGCCGACGCTGGTGGTGATTAAGTAAGCCTGGTTCCTGCCTGCTATACAGATATCAGCTAACTGAGTGGCAGGAACGGCGTCTTGCGCGGATATATTGTTTCTGGTGTAGAGGAGGAGGAATTCAAACGCCGTCTGAAAACCGCCCTCGAGGATCCCCAGGTCACTACAGCTCCCTCGCCCGCTCCAACTCCTACAGTGCAGACGGCTCAAACTACACAAATGGACAACAATCCAACCCCGTCGCAAACTACGCCCGCATCCTCCGTGCCTACCCAGAGCCATGCCCCGGAAAACACATCTAGCTCTAGAGAAGATGTTACGGCAGCTGAGCGGGAACGGAGAGATAGCATACGTGCGGGGAAACGACGCGCAGAAACCGTCGAAGAACCAGAACAAACGCAAGCCAGTCCGAAGCTCGACCCTCAAAAGGAATGGAGGCTAGAACAACGGAAACGGGAGCAGCAACAAAAGGAGGACCGCCAACGGGTATTAGACCAGATCCGGCGGGATAATGAGGCGAGGAAAGCAAGGGACCAAGAAAGTCGGAAGGCAAGCCAGGCCGCAAGCAGCGAGAACAGCACTCCTAAGCCAGCATCACCACCGCAGCCCACATCGAATCAAGTTAGGTTACAAATTCGCCTTTTTGATGGAGCTTCAGTACGCTCGACATTTTCACCGAGACAGACCATCCGAGGCGATGTACGCCCGTGGCTAGACAGCCAGCGATCTGATGGAGACACCCCGTATAATCTAAAACTGATCCTCGCACCTTCAAACAACCGAGTCATATCAGTATCAGAAGAGGACCAAGCACTAGAGGATATTGATCTTGGGCCAACTGCCAACCTCGTTATGGTGCCTGTGCGAACATATACGGAGGCATATGCGCCTTCAGTATCCTCCCTTCCCGTGCGTGGACTATACGCCGGTTACAATCTTGCCAGTGGCATAGTTGGTGCTGCGGCTGGTGCTCTAGGATCGTTTCTGGGAATTGGTCAAAATCCCGCTGCTGTTGGGAGGACGCCTCCGCCCGCACCGGACCCGGCTCCAGAGGCACCCAGGGGAACTGTGCTTGGGGGCAGGAATAATGGCAGATCGAATATCAGAACTCTGTACGATGATGATGGTGGCGACAAGAAACCTCGTCAGTTTTACAATGGCAATCAGGTATGGTTTATTTCTTTCGTGATTATGTGAAGGGTGTATAAATATACTAACCCCTATCCCAGTTAAGCTTCGAACCCCGCAAGGAAGATGAGCGAGATAGCTAAGATGGGCCATCCCAACCGTACCAAACTGCGCGGCACTGTACCCTAACAAGTCTTATGAAACTCTATATATCTACCCTGATACAGTTCCTTATGTGGTGCGGAGTTTTGGCGAATTGCCCTTCCTTGATCAACACGTTCTTGGCTTCCATGACCCATCAGCATGTCTACACCACGCAGCTCTAGCATATTTTCATGACAGCAGGAGAACTAGGCGTTCTTGTTGGAAATGGGTTTATTTTTATTGTATCCTTTTATTGGTTCTGTTGTTTTTTCAACCTCATTCTCTCCCTCCTTCCGTTCATTCCATCCAATCGATCTCCCCCAGACCACCACCTCCCACACACCACGACACAAGATTATTCACAAAAACATCTCAGGTACACCCACCAAGAGAGAAAACTTCATTCATGTATAGTATATAATACAATTGCCAAAAAAGTCGAGTGGAGGATAACGACTCTCTAATCGATCGATGTATCTATGTATGCCGCCGGAATAAACGGCAAGACAAGGCAAACGCTATGCCACCCTTCATCAATTCCATCCCATTCCATCAACCACCAACCCCCCTAATTAAACAAAGATTTCTAATACAACAAGATCGCAAAAAAGCAGAGGTGGAAGGAAACCATCTAATAAGGCTTAGCAGCCTGTTGGCAAGCTTTCTGTAAAATCCCACCATAAGCATTAGCAATCAATCCCAATTCATCACACCACACACCCCCCAAAAAAAAAAAAAAAGGAAAGAAAAAACCTACCAACTGATCCAAATACCACCCGCAAATCGACATACTGCCCTGATTATCATCCATGCACTTGCGGAACGCTCTCACGTCCGTCTCGCACGCGGGGGTCTCGGCGCCCCAGCCAGCACTCGCATTGCTCTGGTACAGGTTGTTGTCCATCGGCTGGGCCGCGGCGGGGGGAGGGGCCTGTTGGGTTTCCGCGGGGGCGCTGGAGCCGCCGCTGAAGAGGCCGCCGATGGCGTGGCCGATTGTGGAGCCGACGGCGACGCCGCTGGGTGGTTGGAGAGGGGGTGTTAGCTTTTGAGAATGTAATGATTGCGGTTGGGGGATTGGATTGCTGGAGGCAAGCCATGTATATATAAAATAAAAAAGGGAGTTGCCTGGGTGTTGGAACTGCTGGTGTACTTACGCAGCGGTGGAGGCCATCTGGCCGAAGAGACCTGGTCCGGCGCTCTGCTGGACTGGGGCCGGGGCAGCCTGGGCGGGAGGAGCAGCGGCGGGGGGTGCAGCGGCCGTGGTGGCTGGGCGGTGCTGCTGGGCTTGGGGAGCTGGTCTGGCGGGAGCAGCAGATGGGCGGGCACCGGCGCTGCGGGCGGGGGTTGAGCGGGTTGGGCGTTGACGAGCCATTTTGGGGGTGTTGTGTGGGTTGGGTTTGGGTATATGGGAGGGTTTTTGAAGGGTGTGTTTTTGGTGAGAGGGGGGTTGCGCGGTGCTTTTAGAAGAATTGGGATGGAGATGTTGAAGATGCTGAAGACAATGGGTGTTTTGAAAAATACGGGTATTTTTGGATGCGCCGCCGGGTGTCGGGAAATCGTCGGGCCGGTGGCAAATATGTGGACTCCGATTGGCTGGTCGGGGCTGGCCAGGCCGAGGATGCGGGAAAGATACGGTAACGGTGTTACCATATATTTCCATGTGTTTCTTTGGGACAGTCTCGAGTTTAGCTACGGATTTAAACGGGAATAGGAATAACGTGAAGTCTGAAAAGATGCATCTAGGTTACTTTGCATCGCATAATGTATCGAGAACTAGCTTCTTAGCTATACCAGCTAAGGCCACAGCGTTCTAATCCTGCCCGTCCAGACACAGTCCTCCCCAAACGCGGCATCGGGAGGGTCCTCCTGACGAGCAACTGGGGAGAGCAATGCCGCCGTCTTCCTCCGTATGAATATCAAACACAGACCAGCAATGATCCGGTGATGTTCAGTCTGGAGTCACTGATGTGCTCTGATTTTTGCCCGCCACCATCTACCAAATACGGATATCAAAATGTCGATGTCGAGAGCCACGAGAGCTGTATGCTAGGATAGCTCACAGATGATCGAGGGCATCCCCAAGGAATGGGTCCCAAGCATGATCCAGCCGCGGTCGACGTCAACCATTGCGTTTCTGCTTCTGTTGCTGCTTCTGCTGCTGCTTCTGTTGCTGTTGTTGCGCCTGCGGTTGCGGCTGCGACTGTTTGTTTCCCTTCTTCGCGGCCAGCTTTTGCCGTTTTATAGCCATCTTGTGCTCCTTTCTAGCTTTCTTCCGCGCCAGTAACTGTTCCTTCGTCTTAGGTCTCTTTCCTTTCTTTCCCCCTTGAGAACCCTCAAGGTTCGGCTGCTGGACTGGCGGCACGGCTACCTGGTTCCCTGCCGGTTTAGACGACCCCGAGGAGGTTGACGGCTGTTCGGTGGGCGGGTTCTGCGCTGCAGACGCGTTCTGGTTCTGTCGGGCCAGCTTTGTGGCCTTCAACAGTGCCATAGCTTTTTCTTTTGCCTCTCTTTCCGCCCGCTCTAGGTCGTGTTTGTCGTTTCCAGCCTATTTTCCACAAAATGAATATCAGGAAGGGATAAAACAACGGGAGAAGGTGGCTGACCAGTCCATGCTTAATAAACCTTCCAACGGCTTCTTTATCAACAGTCATGGTCCGTTGCTCAGGAACGGTCTCCACGGCCTTGATCTTTTCGAAGTACTGTCTAACTCGGGTCAATTCTTTAAATACTGGGTGCTCCTTGGCATTCACACCATGAAGGCGCAAATAAGCTGGAATAGATTAGCCACAGAACAGCTCGTAGATGTGAGGGCGAAATGAGAGATATCGTACAAAAAAGCATTGATTCAAGGGTGTAGGTGATGAGAACATGCAGCTTCGCCTTGTCCAGCACCGGCATTTTCTGCGTGGTGGCAGACAGAGCCTGGCTGAGGAGCGGCTTGAGGACTTCTTCGAGGTCATCGATATTGTCCTCCAGCTGGTCCAAGAGCGGGGTCAAGTCTGTAGCCTCCATGGCGGCGAGTTGCGTCTCCGGGCCTGTTGACGAGAGCTAGCAGTCTCCGTTGTCTTCTTGTCCTCCAGTCCGGCTTTTGTTGGCTTTTGTTGTCGTTGTTTGCAGGCTGAAGTCGAGAAAATCACGATATCTGCTTATGTCATCTTCATTGCGCCCAATGCGGTTAGCGCATCTAACCTCATACTCCGTGAAATCGCATTTTCTGAGCAATATTCCGTTATAAGATTGAATTATTTTGATGGTATGCGATTCATAATAGCGAGTAGATAAATATCCGCCTATTGTTATACTATATTTATGTCATGCGTGGGAGGGCTATGATTTTATATGCAAAACCTTATTTTTCCATCAAAGTTCTCCGCCAAAGCTTCAATTTTCGCGACAGATAGGTCTGCGGACAAGCAACAATATAATACGTTGCTCCAGCACGAATCCACCCAGTCATAGCCCCGGCACGAAGACACGACGGAGCATGCCTTTAGCTGTCGACGTGCCTGACTTCTTCATATAACCACCAGCCTACTCGACATCCCCCGAGTCCTCCTACTCTCCAGACCCCCTCTCCTCTCCGATGCGCCTCTCCGTTGAGCGATAGAGCAACAAGCGCTCTCCCTGGCAGGCCTTCCAGACGACCTAACCTATGTCCCTGGGAATACACAGTTTAAACCGGGCGCCCACGGCGATGCGAGCAGGCCTAATCGCTTTCCCATTCCTTGCAAAGTGTTGCGCCGATAGCTTTGCCCCAAGGCTGGGCTCATTACGATTATTCCATGCCTCACAACAACCTTCTGTGGAGTCCAAAGTTCCGCCCTCAACACCCAACAAACTACCACGAATACATATTCTGGGCCTTGGAAATGTCGGGGGGTTTATTGCGCATGCCCTGGCTGGCCAGGCAGTCCCACGCCCACCACCTATCACCCTGATGCTTTGGAAGGACTGGCAGTCTCAAGAGTTTGAAGGCCGCCGAAGGATGATAACAGTGCACAGGGGCGGGCTGCCAGAGCATAAACGAGGGTTTGATTTGGAAGTCCTCCAGGACAATGTTTGGCATCATGTTCCCATGAAAACACCAGGGACCGAATCCGCGTCAAATCCTGCAGCGGATAGCGAGATAATCGAAAACCTGATACTCGCGATGAAATCTAAGCATATCCAGAGGGCTTTGGAGTCAGTCAAGCATCGGCTTACGCCGCACTCGACAATTGTGATGATACACAGGGGCGTTGGCGTGGAGGAGGAAATTAACAAAAACCTCTTCCCGGACCCGGAGACTCGACCCAGCTATATCTTCGGCACAACGTCACACATGCTCTACCAAATAGATCCCTTCAACATTGACCATGCCGGAGTTGGCTCCTGCGTCTTTTCCGTCCGCTACACGAACCCTCAAGCGAAAGCCGCGGCCGAGAAGGCCGTCCTAGAACGCCAACATTCCCCACCAGCCGCGGACTGGGACTCGGATGAAGACAGAGAACACCACCGCGAACTCCAAGCACAATACGAAGAGACCAAAACCAACCCCGCCACGCAGATGTGGGCTTCCTCATCCCACTATCTCCTCCGCACCCTAACCCGAAACCCCCAACTAGTCGCCAGCGCCGTCCCGGCCATCTCCATGTTTCAATACCGGCTCGAAGAAGCCGCACAGGACAGCATTACTGGCCCACTCACCGTCATGTTCGACGCTCTCCACGGCGATCTGTTGTACAACCCCCATGTTGACCGCATCCAGCGCCTGCTACTAATCGAGATCTCAACGGTCATTTGCGCTCTGCCCGAGCTGCAGGGGGTACCAGGCCTCCGAGCACGGTTTGCGCCGGACCGGCTGAGAACGTTGGCCGGTAGTTTGGCGGCGAACTCGGCGAAGCGTTTCAACATGATGCTGGCGGATGTGCGGTATGGGAATAAGACAGACATTGAGTATGCTAACGGGTATTTTGTGAAAATGGGGGAGAAGTTGGGGATTAAATGTGCGCTGAACTATATGATGATACAACTGGTGCTGGCGAAGCAGAAGACGTTGATTTCGCAGAATTTTGAGGATGTGCCGGTGGTTCAAGAGCCCAAAGCCCAAAGGGCGTCTATAGATGATTCAGGGCAGGCTGAAATAGATAAAAATGTATCTGAGTGAAGGGGGTGGAAATTGGTTGTTTGGTTGGTTGGTTGGATAATTTGGTTTGCTTTTTGAAAGCCCCTCTGGTTCATGGATATCCATCCGCATTTATATGGCGTTTTGTGTGTACACTAGAATAGAGCACTTGTATATATATATGGCGCATAACAAAGGCATCTATCTATCTTACTCCTTCTAAACCAGCATCTCCGCCATCCCTTGGAGCGCTGCCCATCATCAACCGCCAGCATCCTCATCCATCCATAGCCCTAACCGCCTCCCCACACAACTCAACAACCTGCCTCCACCTCATAACGATCATCCCCAGCCTCTTCTCCCCCCGGTACTTCCTGTTCCCTTGCAACGCCGTCAGTTTCTCAAGAGCCACCTCGGCCTCATGCACGTATTCACCAATCCACGCCGCAATGATCGCGTTTGTCTTCTCCTGGTCAAAGCTTGCTGGTTGGTCGCCGAGGATATGTCTGTTCCAGTCCTCGGGTGTCATGTATTTCATGCAGGCGGCTACTTCAGTTCGGAAACAGGGGCCGGAGGCGGTTATTTGGTAATTGCTGTTGGGGGGTTAGAGGGGGGTCTGTTTACTAGAGGAAAGAAAGAAGATGGGGGGGTGTTGGGACGTGTGTGAGTTACATACCCGAGATATCGCTCGAAATTCAGATCTTCTATATTTTCGGTTGTTAGATCCTTGAGGATTATGTCGTCGAGGAATAGTGCGTCCCATTGATTTTGAGCGGGGAGGAAGCCATCTGTTTGTTGTTATTGTTTAGCCCCCTGGTGTGCACATCCCGAGGGGGACGGGGGACGGGAATCATGGGTTTACTCACAATCCACCAACAGGGTATCACTAGAATGGTTTCCGTACGAAAAGAAGATCTCTTCCCCTTTTTCTGGTGGGTTTTGTTAGCTTCTATACGCAACTTGGGAAATCCTGATATGTTTGAGCACGCCAATTATTTACCGTAAGACTTGGTCGTTGTGAAGGTATACTCCTTATCGTCGAATGCGACGTTGCACTTTAGAAGCAGTTAGCAAGAGCTTCCAGTAAACCGACATGTGGTCTTGTATGGAGATGGGATATACTCACGCCACCCTCAGCGGAATGGTTGAAGTAGTCCCCAAAGGGGCACAATGCCATGGCATCATTTCTGTCGTCAGGGGCGGACCCTCCTGGCGGGATGTGATGGAAGGATCTCGTGTGTACAATGAGCCAGTAGTACGTAAATAGTTCCTTATCTACATCAGCAAAAACCTTTTTAACATCCCGATATGCCTTTTCAAAACGGCTTTCTTGCTCCTTTAGGAGGTCCTGATGGTCTGCTGTATAAGCATAAGGGATAGCTTTCTTGTCGAAGGTATTCCACCTTCCAGAGATAGCCGGGGGTAGAAGAGGGCAGCAGAGAGCTAGGTCGGAATCACTTGAGCTCTCGCCCTTGAGATGCTTAGGCCAGATAAGGGGTATAGAGTCGTCAAAGTCTTGGCGTGAGGGCCATACGGTTTGCCAGAGGGAGAATTTTTCTCGGGTTTCCTGTGCAAAGCAGAAGTATGCGGCATATAATGCTTGAGTAGCGATATCTTCTGGGAATTTCTTTCTGAATGCCGATGGTATGTGCTCAATCGTCAGCATTGCTTTGATTGGAACGGTGAGGATAACCTCGTTCGCCTAGAAGGGCATGTTAATAAGAATCATTTCCATTAAACAATAAAAAATCACACTAATAAATGGAGCCAGGATATTTTTCAAAACGGTTAAATGGGACGAGGTGAGAAAGAGAAACATGACAGAAGATATCAAAGAAATGAGGAATTCAGGGGTCGCATTCAGGGGCATATGGACTGCATACGTTGATGTTTCTTTGGGCCGCCATCCCGACTCCCTGGCCAGGAAATCTTGTTGGAGCAACGCCATTGATCTCAATTTCTTGAGATTTTGCCCATTCTGTAAACGCCTCATGCTCTGGCCCGGCGGAGCTGGTCCCTTTCACCATGTCTTGGCTGGGGTGGGCGGGTTATTGGGGGTCGGAATGAAGCGAAGTAGTCAATTAGGGATTAGAAATTGCGCCTCCATAGTGAAAAGACAAGCAGATAGTAGTGTACACGCCGTGATAGTATGCAATTGATGGTCTAGACATTTTCATGAAACTAGAGACGGTGGAAGACACCCAGCTCAAAATTTTGATGTCGGTTCCTGGTTGTAGGAGAGACCACGTGATGCGGGTTGCGGAACCGGAACAACCTCCGCCAACATCAGCTCTTCGTCCCTTCAATCCAAGGGCGTTTATATCAACCAGCATTTTACGAGCTCCGGCTCAATTGCTTGTCTGAGCCAGACTGCCATGGTCCGTACGGCGTCGCCTTTGCAATCACAATGACAACTGTTGCCAAACAAGGTGTGCGTGCTGCACGAGCGCTCGGAAACGCACGCCCAAGTAGCCATGTCTCAAGGGGATTCTCCGTACTCAACCGGCCACCACCCAATTACCCCGGCCATATCCCACTTACATTTATTGAACGCAAAGCCCTTGCGATCGGATCAGCAGTTGGATCCTTGGTCAATCCTAGACGGGGAGGTGTGTACATTAAATCCCTTGACCTCTACCTCCCTCTTCGCTTATCTAGATCACCCCAGTATTTATTGTAAATCATAGATTCTAACAAACATGCCACAAACAAACAGACCTAATCGCCTCTCTGGGTGAAGCAACCGCCACCCCCTTCTTCATCTACCGTCTGCGTGACGCCATGCTCTCAGATCCCACGGGCCGCCGCATCCTCCGAGACCGTCCCCGCATCACCTCCAAAACGCTCGACGTTGAATACCTTCGTACCCTGCCGGCCAACAGCGTCGGACGGGTCTATGTCGGCTGGTTGGACAGAGAGGGTGTGAGCCCGGACACGCGCAATAATGTCCAATACATCGACGACGAGGAATGCGCATACGTCATGCAGCGGTATCGCGAATGTCACGATTTCTACCACGCCGTCACGGGCCTGCCGGTTATGGTTGAGGGAGAGGTTGCGCTCAAGGCCTTTGAGTTTTTGAACACACTGTTGCCTATGACGGGGCTTAGTATGTTTGCGGTCATGAGGTTGAAGCCGGCGGAGCGGGAGAGGTTTTTTAAGTTGCATTTGCCGTGGGCGGTTAAGAGTGGGTTGGGGAGTAAGGAGGTTATTAATGTTTATTGGGAGGAGCAGTTGGAGAGGGATGTGGATGAGTTGAGGGAAGAGTTGGGGATTGAGAAACCGCCGGATTTGAGGGAGATAAGGAGGATGGTTCGACAGCAGAAGAAGGCCGAGGAGGCGGCGAAGCGGGGGCAGGCTCATTGAATGGGGGGTTTTGAGGTATTGATGATTGATGTAATAATATATACTAACCGTGTACTATAGGGTGGATGTGCATTACCGGGGGAGTTTTGGGAGTTATCATGTATTAGATTTTGTCTTGTTTCATCTTGGGAAAATATATGGGAATGTAGCCACTCATTCGATGTATAGGGAGTTCTCAGCTCCAGTCCACACAGGCCAACAGCATTTCCGCAGCCCGTAGCATTGGGATATCACCAATCGAACACCACAAAAGAAAGGTCATATGCGCCACGAAGGCGAAAACACCCCCCTTCCCGAGACCTAATGTCCCCCTCCCTCATACCCCAACCTCAAAAGAGTAATCATCAATTCGTCATTTTTATCAATTCCTCCCCCCTAACGTATCCCTCACAAATCCAACAAGTCATCGTCATCATCCCATCCCCCCTTCCTCCGACTAATCACAATCTTCTCCTCCTCCTTATTCTCCGCAACAGCATTGAGCAGCTCCTTCAGCTGATCCTCTGTGACCTTTGCCCGCAGCTGGCCCGATCGCGCCAGCATGATAAGTCTGTTCTCGATATCGGTTGCGCGGGACTCTTTGACCATGCGGATCCGGCCCAGACGGTCTGCGGCTTCTGGGAGGAGGATTTGAGAGAGGATGGCTTGACGGGCATCGGCTATTTTTTGGTCATATGTTAGTTAGAATCAGTTCGTTTATGATGCTAACTTCAGTTTGTCTGTTTGTTCGCCTATTGCTGTTCCATGCGTGGGCTGTCCATCCTGACGCCGCCGTGGTTGTGCGGAAACGGCCTTGTGAAAAAGGCATGGAATGCTGGCTGGAGGGGGTACGGTATTATCTAACCTTCCTGTTGTCTGTTATTGTACGCAATAACCTCGGTTAGCAAATATAGCTGAAATCGACGGCATATGGTTCAACTGACTGTCTCTGGTCTTCCTGGCTGGCGCCGTCGCCTGGGCCTCCGCCGCGGCCTGCTTGCGCCTGGAGCTGCGCGAGACGGGCTTTTCTGATCTACCGGTAGACAGCAAGGTTAGAGAGGTTGCTTCCAATAGATGCAGCAGACCGAGTGGTTCCTGGAAAATGAGACTCCTGCGCCGGCGATGCTTGTTCATACCTCTTCAAGCTCGGCGTCGGCCATCGCTGCTTAGTAGCTATGTGGCTGCGATAATGATGGTGGCACAGTGGAAAGGTATTGTGTAGATTCTGCAAATGTTTACAGAAGCGGGAGAGATGCTCGTTGGTATAGATACCTGGTAGAGGTGTGGATGAAGGGTGTAGCTATGAGTTGAGATGTTGATATGGAATTGATTATTGAAGCCCCTCACAATAATTCGACAGACCCCGCGATTGGTTTATGTAAGTCAATCCTTGATGTTTAGCGGGGGTCCGAGGGTTTAGGGGCAAGGGTTGGTTAAAGCTTTAACTAAACTTAACTGAACTCACCTACTTTTAGGGATAGACAGAGCTAAGATCTCCCCGATTTAGGGCTTCGGGTGGGGAACCGGAACCGGGACCACATACTTCCGATATATCAACCACCCAGCAACAAACAACTTGATCAACGGCTTCACAAAGCAACGAGACAACAAGTTGAGCAGCCTATGAATACATATGCAAGCAAACCCTTCGGTGAGCCTCGTTTCAGGGACGGTTCTTCGCAACCTGTTGTTCCAGCAATTGGCCCGTATCCTCATATATCCCTGTCTAGTCGAGCCGCACAACGAGGCAAATCTCTTGACAATTGAAAGCATAATGTTGGCAAACTTCTCTATGTTACGATATCTCACAATTCGGAAATTTCCTTTTATACGTCTCTGGTTGTGATACAGTCCAGAGTACATTTTTTTTTTTGCCATACTTCTATTGCAAAACAGCTCTAAATATCTTTGAAATCCGGGTGGGAAGGGGAAAGGCGAAATGCAGGATACCTCCCGCTCGCAGATTATTTCCGCTATCTATTATACCCGGTCTGGTTGCTCTGATATCTTTCACCTGTTTGTTGTTGCCTTGATACTCGGAATGCTAGGCTCAAAGGTTCCCGAATTGTAGGAATTGCCATACAGCACTACTGGATACCTCCCTACACGACAGCTGGGAAAAACTCAAAGCAATTTAAACTGCGTCGTCTGCATATACCTTCGTCATTGCTTTGGCTCTATCTTTTGATAGGGCTGTTGTTTCTTGCGTGGCTCGTTATCCCATTGATACCTACCGGTCACGGTTTGGCCGCCACCACCACCACATCGACACTACCGCTACTCTCTTCTTTCAGCTGCTTGTACCCGCCAGTCATGCTATCCCCTACATTCAGAAGATTTGCGCAAAGACGCGGGACCATGGCAGATTTGTTGAGGAGATGTGTCCCGCCTCCGTCAGTGTTGTTATGATCACCTCTTGGTTCGCTATCATTAAGGTGTGCAGGACCCATATCTCCTAGTTCACGGGGTTATGGCGTTCTTCCACGACCTTCACTTTCATAATGCTCATTTTTCTATGATTCCAACGGACGTTGATGAGTTATTGGTGCATAATGGCTCCTCGTCCAAACTACGCTAATACTGTTAGGTTGGCAAAGATGCTATTTTTCTTGTTATTGACACTCTACCAAATATCCAAAACAGCTATACACGTGGGATAGGGGGTGAAATAGAAAACCGGGTATTATTACGTTCTGTGTGGCGAGGATGATGCTCCTCGACATCTCACCCACAACCCCCACAACCTCCACAACCACCACATCCGCCTCCCCCATCACCACCACCCCCGTCTCCGTCCCCGTTCCCATCTCCATCATTTCCACCCCCACATGCGGCCCCACACCCTGAGCCGCAGGTATTAGCAGTGCATGCACTCGCACATGTAATCCCCGAACATAATGCTCCAGCTATAACCGCCAAAGCACCGAAAACAAGAAACCCACCTCCCATACTAGTATTTGCCTTCCCAGAGAGTCCCTCTCGTTCCTCGATGTCGACATCTGCCCTCTCCATCTGCCGATCACGCCGTCGCTCGTACATTTGGATTTTCTTCTTGCGCGACAAGTTTATCGCCCATTTAGCAATGAAATACTCCTGGTAAGAACCTCGTTGGCCATACGGCTGCGCGCGATGAATCCCGCCTAGCTTCAGTTGGTCCAGTTGCGGGTTCTCATGCTGTTCGTGAATCCACGCTGTGGTTTCTTGGAAGGCTTTGTGCTGGTTCATTGCTGCTGCTGCGCGGATTAGGGCGTCATGCGCGCTTAGGACTGTTAGTCGGTTGCGCATCCATTCTTCATCTGTGAGCACCTGGGGTGGAGGGCGTTCATTTAGCTCCAATTCTAGATTCGGTGATGGGGCGTACATGAACCTGTCCCTGGATAGGTGGTGGGAAATAATCGACCACGAGTCGAACGGGAAGGCCCAGACGTGTTTTGCTAGATTGCAATCTTCCCCACATTTTGCTGGGTATTGGTTGAATGCTTCTGTGCAGTCCCACGGGAATATGTCTTGGAACGGGTAGATCGGGCCCCCGAATGTGCCCCAGTCGTACCAATATTCTTGGAGTGTGTCGATGATATCCGCGTCGTCGATCCGGCCGAAACGGAACTTTTGCAAGTATTCTTCTGTCAACCCTCGGGGAACGTCGAATTTGTTCCGTACCTTCCCTGTTGCTGGTTCCGCAGGGCGGCATACGAAACTCATTAGGTATAACGGGTTCATATCGGCGGTGACAGGAACTAGAGGGCCAAATAGCTCTGTGTCGATGAGCGAATTACAGAAGTTCTGGCAGTTGTTTGTCTTCGGATTCCAGGTTAGGTTCGTGTTTGGATTTAGAAGTTTATGGACGATACTCTCGAGGTATACCCTTAGCCTGGGATTAATCAAGTCTCGAAGCTTGGATAGCAGATTTGCCAATGCTCCGTCAAGGTTGTCGCCCTTTTCAGACTGTTGAGAGGCCGATACCAGACCACGGATGATTTCCAGCTCAAGCTCTCTGGCCGACACCCCAGAAAATGGTGCACCTACAACTTGCTTCATCACCACTTTGATCCGCCTTTGTTTCGCTGGCATTCGAGCTTTTGACCAGAGGCTTCGAATTTCCCCGCCGGTAAGGGTGAGGCTGCGACTCTCATGTGTCTCCGTCGTTACTTGGAAGTTCGTTGGTTCTCTGATTGTTACAAGGGCGCCTTCTTTAGAACTGCTCAGGGGCAAAAAAAGTTAGTTAAAGGCTAACGGTGGCGGGATTGATATACACTTACTTCGCAGCTCCATTCTCAATTATGAGAGGGCCAATGCGCAAGGCCATATGTACATTTCCGAATGGATTCTCCTCGGCCTTGTGTCTTAGCGAAGTAGGAAGGGCTTCTTCCACTTCAGGCCCTGCGCGAGGGTTTAATATTCTAGCCGTTGGGTGTTCAGGGCCATGATTTTGACCAATTGTAAGCCTGGCATGTTCAGTTCGCGGGGCTATGAGAGTTTTCCGATCTTTAACTTCAGCTGCCCCCAAGCTTCCGTGTAAGCTGTGCCGTCGGATGACGTTTCCAAGACCTCTTCCTATTTTGCGGTACTTCGACTCCAGACCCTTTCCCGTTTCGAGGTATTTCGACTCGTGACCCCTTCCCATTTCGCGGTATTTTGACTCCGCCACGGAGTGTATAAACCCATCATAGGGTTTAAATTTGTTGGACGGATCGCTATCGATTAGGCCGGTCAAGGGACAGTGTCTGTGGATTTTTACGTAGCCACTGTCTCCATAATGGTCGGCTCTATAGCAACTTTCGCAGATACATTCTAGTCTCTTCCGGGTGTTTGATGGCGTGACTGGCTCCATTCCGAGCTTGCGGAAGAAGCTTCCATAGATAACGTCGCCGCATGATAAGCATTCAAGTGGTGCAAATTTCGGTGTATCGTTTGTTGATCTGCCGCCGCTGACAGTTCCTTTTAGGATGACTATAATTTCGAGTCAGGGCTCTCATTCATAGAATTGTTTCCATCTGTGAGGGATTGGCTTACGCTGAGGAATAGTTGAGTGTTTCAAGGGCAGGCTGTCCTGTGGTGGCCTGTGTTCGATGATCTTCTCGATATCAAGAAGTGCTGTATACACAATAGGTATCAGACGCCATTCCACCAGACATTGAGTTTTTGACTGAAAAGCTTACAAGCGCTCTGTAGGAGTAGCTTTGCCCGCCGTTCTACGCGGTTCGTGGCCATGTACCCTAATTCGTATAACGTTAATAACGTCCGAAGAATCCTAGAGATAATGCTGACCTTCTTCTGCGGTAGCTCTGATATCACCCTTAATTGAAGTAAGGGTGTGGTCGATAACCATATTCTGTGTAAGGTTTCGTATTGATTCCTCATAGGACCGCTGCTCTGCATTTAACCCGCCATCTGATCTCCATCTTGAATTATTCCGAGCTTCATAGCCGGTTAGCTATCAGTATCAGAAAGAGGGTACATTCTAAATATACTTACCAGCGCTGTTGGCAAATTCTCTTGGGCCCTTGCTTACTTGGTCGATAAATGTATCGAACCCGTGAATAAAATTGTCTGTCTCGGCCTCCAATTCAACATGGCTGAATGATGGATCTTGCCAATGCTGTAGTGTCAGTAGGATGGCTTCCAGCTCCATTTTTGCGCCATCCCAGTACATCTGCTCTAGTTCTTGCAATAGTTTCTCCTTGACGTCTCCGCCATCGGCCTCAAACTGCCATGGCACATCGGTTGCTGCCGTGTTATTACTGGGCGGTGGTTTCGACCGAAGGGACCTCACTGGAAGCGTAAAGCGAGCCATAGTGATGAGATCGATGCTTCAAGTGCCGTGATAGAATAGAAGAAGGGAAAATTCCTCCTAAATTGGCTGTCGTTATTCGAATACGTCGGTTGCAATGCTCTGAGAGCCCCGGGTTTCCCGGGGTTGAAGGCGCCTCGCGCTGATTTTGTATCTTTCTCCCATAGCACGCGCCATGACAGCCTCCATCTCTTGACATACAGCAGGAGGGATTTCGTTGATGGCGTTTTCGAAAGGCAGATTCTAATTTTTGAGTCCCTTATAAACCGGGCAATGATTGGGCGCAGCTAGACGGATACGAGAGACAAGGCAGATTCGGATGAACTACCCTCCACCCCCAAGGGAAATCGCCTAACATAACCACAGAGTATATTTATCAAGGACCAGACGTCTGCTGTGGTGGGATTTGTTTTTCCTAATGAGCCTCGCAAAAGTTTCGCCGCCATCATGAACTCCGCAGTGAATATCAGCCGAGCGTTCGTTCACCAGTTCGTTGACCACGACGTTGGGGGCAATGATCCTGAATTGCACAATCCGTCCGAGTTTGCTGGCGTTATTCCACCGTCTCCAGAGCTCTTTGGGACCCTGTCTGGAACCGCGATTCATCTAGCGGGGGGAAGACCAATATTGCCCACCGTCTCCGAGTGTGCTGTCCATCTGGAGCTGCTGCAGGCGCTGTATATGCTCCGTCGTCGAGTCCTTCAGTCTAAAGACCTGGACAATTCGTTTGAGATAGTCCCGCACCCGAAAACAGTCAAACAATATACATATTCTCAGGGGCATCGAACATCATTCCAGAAAGTGAAAATCAAAGATGCCACATATGTGGACCGTCGGAAAAGCAAATGGCCAGCGTTTGTTGATTTTGCTGTGATGAGGTTTATCCACTGGGTGGAGATTGCCGATGCGGAATTATTGAAGGGGGAAAATGAAGGAGACGACGACGTCAACCTCATCGTCCCACCACTGGGTGAGTCTGTTGATGGGCTTTGATGTTCTCACGGTATGGATTGAAATGCTAATTTAACCAGATATCTTGATGGTGTGGCATTCTTTCCTCCTGAATCCACGGGATTTTGAATCCTACTGCAACCCGCGACGGCTACATAGCATTCGAAGCGTTCTATTTCCTTGGAAGATTATTGTAAGCCTCCTGATTCTACTTCTTTAAGGCTCGTGAGGACTTAATTTCAATATCTTTTCGTTCCCGCACACCAGCATATAAGCAGATCTATGTCAATATAGGCTAACAAATAACCGCTACTTTCTCTACTGATAGCACGAATCAATCGACTCGCAAACTTGGTCATTTAACCTCTCTGAAAAATATATCACAAAATTTACCACAGCTACTGGCCTTGATGTCGACTCAATTGAATTTTTAACACGAAATATGATACATCCCTTCGTCCGTTCCGTGGTCTTAAGGCTATCGTTTAGAAGAACTAATCCGGGCCCACTCGATCCCGTCTCTAAAGAGCCATTTCAACTAAGTAAACGCACCCTAGGATTTTTCAGCAAGTGCTCTAAGATCTCAGATAAGGAAAACAGCATACAGACAATCGGCGCCGCAGTCCATAGACAGTCTGAATTTGTCGACAAAATGGAAAAATTTCTATGGATCCATAGTCCAGGGGTATCGGGGACTCTGCGCCGCGCAATAGATCGGTACACAAAGTATCTCAAACTACTCAAACTCTACCGTGGAAAGATTCTTGTTCCCGAAAACGATATCGACCTTGCATGGCACACTCATCAATGTTCGGCTGCGCGGTACCAGGCCGATACAATCGCCCTCGTGGGGGTTTATGTCAACCACAACGATAAGCTTGGGCGTGGAGTGTTACGTGACCAGCGAAACGTAACGGAACGATACTTCCGTATGCGATTCGGGCAAGAGTATCATGTTTGTCTTTGCTGGGAATGCCAATTGACTCTGTTGGAGGTGGAAAAATTGAATCAGACCACCGTCAAGGAAAGTGATATTGAGGCCATTGCAAAGCGCATTTCCTCGACGGCGAGATCCTACCGGAATGCCGAGCTTCGGAGGCGGGCTTGTGCCCGTGCTTAGCTAGTTGATGACGATTGAGTGGCTTTTGGATGAGTGGCTAATTATAATGTATGTTGGTCTGGTGGTAGATCATTCTTCGAAGTGGAACTGTATATATATTCTAACTCATATTCATCGGCTTCATAGTGATGTAGCTCGCGATGTGGGACAAGATAAAGAGAAGTAGACGACATAATTGAAGACTCTCAGACGATGAATACATTAGCTATTCCCGGAGAGGTTGTTAGAGTAGGGCAAGAAAAAGGGGTAAAACTGATATCACCTGACGCAGACCTCGTCATTGGCATCCCATTCCCCCCCTTTTCCTCAGCCCCGCAAACTTAAGGTTAATTCCGCGAACGTTTCATTGCTAGGGGGTGAAGAAATATATACTATCCTAACTATACTCCCACCGGTATCTGCCATGAATCTTGTTTTCTTTCGTTTCCTCTGTGATTTCCAAGCTAGTACCTACACCGATCAATACCGCTTTGGCGGTACAGGACGTACAAAGAGGAGTAGTAGTTCAAGGAGGATTTAGAACTCTATCAGATAATTTTCACGCATAGCACAATCCTCAGGTGGTTATCCTTTTATTGTCTGGGGATGCTACATGTAGGTCTTCTTTATTTCAAACGAGACCCTCGACCTTTTTGGAGCCGAGATGTAAAAAAAAGCCAGGCAAGACACCATTAGTTTAATTTATAACAAATGGTACAAAAATGGTAAATAAGGGGCACATGCGGAAGCCGTATCTTGCAAGTCCTCACTGCTTCGAAAGTGTTGAGTCTTGAGATTCCGAACAATCACTGTCAATCGGTGTTGATTCCCGCTTTTTAGCTGCCCGAAAGTTTTCGGGCTGTCAGTTTTAAAGTTTCGGGCCGGTCCTAGTTCCCGGAAGCGGCAACCCTAATTACAGCCAAGGCATCGATGATCCCGGTGAAAGACGCCGATTTCCCGCGGGACGGCGGTTTTAAAGGTAGTCGTACCCAATCATTCTCCTCAACTATTGAACTTATAGACAGCTCGCTTAGATATTGATTCTATTGGCTGCACGTTCTCTCCTGAGTACTGGGCCCTCTAGGCCTAACCCTTGGATTGCAAACCACTGTATCCCGTTGAATGGAGAGCTCGAAGGAGAAATGATTTAAGGCGGATCCTTCTGGTGGAGAATTTCCATTATGTACGAAGTTGAGGAGAGGGAGGAAGACTCAGTGGAACTGTTGTTTGAACTTTGGAACTCTCCTTTGTTCCTTAAAAAGGTTGCACTTATATAACAATATGATCTATATCCCCTCGATTTGGCGATTAGGAGTCATAGGCACTCATGACAATGTAGACACGATGTCAAGATAACATTTAATTGAGCGACCTCCCTCTCGCTAGCGTAGGGAGAGGAGATTCAGGGGAACTAATAGAGAAAGAAAATAAAAGAAAAGTACGTCATAGCAATAATCACTATCATATTCACAAATTAAGCAAGGGGTCTTGGGCCGTTTGAAAATCGTACGCGGGTTTTCCGTCCGATGTCCGCCAATTCATCCACAAATTACACAATGCCGTTATCAGCAGGATTTCCAGTAGGCCACACGATCTTACTCTCATCGTCTTTGCTCCACCAGCCGCTGCCTCCCTTCAGCCAAATTTCAGCTCTCCGATCATACGAGTACTGAATTTCCGCTTGGCTATATTTAGGTATGATGGGATCATCCGGGACGTCATTTTCCAGTTGCCATACCTGCAAAGAACTCAGACCCAATTCCACTTGAAGTCGAACAACATCCCACATGACATAGCCTCCCAACCGCAGCCGTCTGTGCGAGGGGCAGAATATAAATTCGCGGCCGTATTTGAAGGTATGTATGTAAGACCACATTTCGCGGGGGCCACCGTCTGGGTCGGTTAATACAGGATGGTCGATGAGCTCTCTTTTCATGTCCTCGTTATATTCGTACAGTGTGCTATGATAATGGACCCTGGTTGAGTTGCACCATTCCTGGAAGGCGTCTGGAAGGAAAAAATAATGAGAATCGTGGATGTCTGCCAGTAAGCGGTGGCGTGCTTCATATGTAGATGCGGCTATAACTTGGCGTAAGAAGGCCAGTCCCATCGAGAGCTGTCCATAGTTATATGAGAAATACTTATTAGTCATTCCAAATATGAAGTGTTGGTTTCCGACGTACGATATAATTTAGACGTGGTTCGTACTCCGAAACATCACCAAAGGGAACTGGAAGTTCCCCCCATTCTATATCGTGTTCCGTTATATCGTGAAAGGCTAGTGTCCCTGTATCAGTAAAAATAATACTTCCAAGAGTTAATAACCCATACCTGGGGTGATTTTGTCGAAAAGATAGTCATAAATGCTAGCCAACTGCTCATTCTCCCAAGGGGCGAACCGGCTCACAAAAGGGTCTCCCTGTTTTGGGTATTCCCTGAACAGGTTACAGTAGAATTCGAAACGGTAAAAGGCCCCCATGAAACGAGATCGCTCAGTTATCGAGACGGGTTTGGGGGATTTGGGAGGGACTGGATACACCCGCAATGCTGATGAGGCAAATTCTTCCGCAAAACAAGAAATGTGTTCGTGAATGTCATTGAGAGACCGTGCCTCATCCAGTGTCCATTTTATTGGGTATGATGGCACTCGCAAAAGGTAATTGTTCACTATCTTTTGTGCATGGTCCGCAGAGAAGGTCTTGTCGCCGAAGTGGGAGGAGGCCAGCACTGCAAATGCCTCAGGGTGCAATGCGACGGGTATTTGGTGACATGTTATACTCTCCAGAATAAGAGATTCGGCGTCGAAGAAGGCATCCTTCAGAGAAGCATCAGCCTCCAAGGCAGCTTGCAAGGCGGGAACATCAGGCAGTTCACAGAGAATAGCCTGCCGTAGTTCAACGGGGAGGGATGAAAAAGGCCCATGAAAAACTTCTGCTTGCGATGCCATAAACGATAGCTGTGCGGAGTAACTAAACGTGGATAGATGAGCAACAAAATGCGAAAGAAGTTGGAGTTTTGTCCTCTTGCTTCTCGTTCCTTCAAGGTTTCAAATCCTCTCGTAACTGCTCGTACTAGTAGTATTTATAGTAACTCGGCTATGCAAACCCGGTTTTCTCCACCTTCGCATTGCAATGATTGCATTCTCGATTCCTTCGGATTATAACTTGATACTCCTTCTTATATCCTAAGATCCCATTCCGTGTTGTCATCTTTCTTTTGTACCTATCTATCCCGCAGTGGTTACCCAACACTTAGAAGCTGATAGCCTTTGGGGGTGAATCCTTTCTGGCCCAGTTCATTTCTGCCATCAGTGGCTGGACCGGGACCGCATTTATTTATTCGATTATTTTTTCCTTTGTTAGACTACACAAAGGATTACCTTAATGTGGTGGCCACAATTTTCCTGACACATTTCCCTATTTGCACTCTACTTACATTTATCCCACAAAGTGAAAAGTTATCAGCTAACATGTATAAAACGCAGAACCAGCCGGGGATATATACCAAATCTCCATGGCGATTTCCCCGATGATGTATCGTGCTCTAGCTCTCTAAATGTCAACGACGCCGGTTATTCCAGAGATGATGAGTACCCTATTGGTTCCAGGATGTATAAGGAGTAGAGCACAAAGCATATAAACAAAAGAGCACGCGGGCAGAGAACGCATCAAAAGAATACAAAGCCAAGACAAACGAATATGCATTTACTAATACAAATAACCATAATCCCCAGAGAGCCGGTCGTGAAATACGGGAAAAGCGCTTTTCTGTTGATGGCCACAGACAAATGACACCACACGCAGCCAAAGCCAAATATACTGCTCAGGTGTACGCACATACATTACCTCTATAGTGATATCACTTACTACCTCTAACACAAACCGGATCTAGGAATACAAATTCCCGGAGAAAGTTATACCTATCGGTCGAGTGTCTAAAAAGTTCTACGATGGACACAAAGTGGCTGTAGATAACTCCGCCATATCAGCTCAGCGCTATGAAAATTATGAACATGACCATGAATATTACACCAACCACCCTGACCCCCCATTGGTCCGGGTCAAGAAAAAGGACACGCCTGACCACACTGGATATTTCCAAATAGATACAGAAACTTATCCAGTCGAATACCCCATTACCCTCTGTCTTGCAGTTTCTATTTTTTTGCTTGCTCTTTTGGCCACTGGGTTACCAAGGTAGAATCATGAATAGGGAGATTAGCTACCCGCTGCTATCATGCAATTCACCGAAGTCCATTCATAAAAGAGGCCACAGGTTCCAAAACAGCATATTGGATTCACTTCGTCCTCCCACCCATTTCCCCCCAGAAAATACTCTTAAAGACAACCGTATCTGTTGCACGTCGATGTCTATCCCCCGAAGCCAAACCCCCCTTCTCAGGAATTTATCCTCCTATGATATATGAACGAAATCAATGAAAATTACTAGATTTCTTAGGAGTATGTTGGACTCAGAATGTTCCTTTATCTTTTAAGCCACCTCACAGTGATAATTTACGGTCGACTACAATACCTGATCCCCCGGGAAAAGCTTAACATAACCCCTGAGATCCTGCCAGTCCACCCTTACAATATTAACTCCAAACTGCTTCCCCCTACGTTCCTTGACATTCCACTATGCAGACCCAACAACAATACCTATTCATTAAATATTTTCCATGCCTTCTTATCCATGATTTCATATATCCCCACCGCCCCGGCCATCCCACCCCCGCCCCACAACCTAGATGAAGAAATCGGGCACAAATGCCCTATATATACCTAGTTCAGAGTAGTAGTTGATACATACGACCATAGGGAGTGGAAAACAGGGCTTCCCGTCCGCTCAGCCGTACTTAAGCCACTCGCCGGCCGGCTAGTAGTTGGGTGGGTGACCACCAGCGAATCCCGGCTGTCGTATGTTTTTTATTTTTTGCCCTTCTACACAGCATAACTAGTTACCTCTTTGACCGTACGACTCCCGTAGGAATATTTACAACATCTAGCTACAGCCGTGTAAGATTTTCTATCCCGTGCGCAGCATGGAAAAGGGCGTAGGGTTTCATAGATTTTTGGTGATAGTTCAGAAAGTTTAATTTTTAGATAGCCCTAACTCATTGTAAAGCGCATCTCATCATCAAACTCTTCTCTGTTTGTAACTACTAGAGGTCACAGCAAACTTCTTACCCTCCAATTAGTGAACATTTCTGGACTTATTATTTCTACGTACAATCATCCACATTAAAAGCACTGTCTGACTTCACCAATGCGTTACAGAGGACATCCCCATTCCCGCGACCAGGGTTAAATAGGGGTAACCAGGAAAGCTTCATTTCATCAAGTTCCGATTATTTCAATAATTCCTCGAATGGCTCCCACTATAATAATTTACGTGTCAACCTCCTGCCAGTATCTTTTTAACCACGAACTAGTGACAAATGCATTCGGAGTGAATATATGATCTTGGTGAAGCCAAGCTATCACTACAAGAGCGAGAAAGTTGAACTATATTAGAATACATTAGGAAGATATAGATCCTTACTATTATAAGAAGAGGCGTAATTATGGCTATGGGCATGCAGACCATATCCTGCAATTCACCAAACACATACCAGAGTAGACACGGCAGGGCATACACCACACCACAGTTCGTTGACTGGTCTGGGATGGGGTTTCGTCCTAACCGCGACGAATGCCGTGGGAATGTTCACCATGCGTCCTGAGCAGTCAGTCATTCTAGGGAATCCAAAATGTCAAGTCTCGGGGTGATCAAGGCCGAACTGGACCAGGGGTCCGGTCCTCATAACCTTGCTTCCTAGAGAGTCAGGGGCGTTAGAATGTGGCTTGGGAATCCCCATCTATGGCGTGCAGTGGGGAAAGGCCTTTTTTGTTGCAGTTTGTTAGCTTTTCTCTTCCTTGTCATATATCCCATGGGACTCCTATTTCCCCCCGTTCAGAAACGGGGAACAGTAGAGAAAGATCTGTGCTATCTGTTAGCTAGCCGTTTCTAGTTGCTGTGCATCCATGTAGGTACGAGTATGTCTTCTGGCCGTCTGTGTAATCAAAACTTGAACTCATCACTGGTCTCCCAGCTTGTTTCAGATAATCACAGTCTCCCGTGAACAATAACTAATAGTAGCCGATCCAACCAAACATTGGAATGGTGGGTTGTGATGAGATCAAGTTGGCATGTTCAAACTCCCTACCGGATAGCCACCGCCCGCCAACAGGCGTATTTGATCAGCCATAAAGGAGACGTCTGATTGTATCCCGCAATATGGAGGAAAGATAGGTCTCCTCCCACTTACCTGCGTAACTAAATACGCGGTCAAGTTATTCTCAGCCTTGGAATCAGGGACAGGGCAAAAATACTATACCTAGTAGTAGTAATCATCCAAACTGTCACTGCCTCGGAACCCTCACTTCTCACGGTAGAAATCTCACATTCTCACCAACCCATTCCCATCCCTCCGCACCAGCTAACTTTCAAAATAAAGTTCCCCAGTCCCTAAAACACGCTCGTCCCCCTCCCGAGCCCGCCAAGTCTGTAACTCCCGAACGCACCAGCCCTCAAAACCATCCTGCCCCGCATTTTATAAGTTTCGTTTCCCATCTGTAAAGATTTGCGTTATGATCCCGAGGAATCTTCAACACGTTCATTCCGAGATTCTAGCAAGTGCCGATGTACATCTCAGGCAAGGAGTTATCTAGTCTTGGCCGCCGGGCCTTGGAAAAACGAGGAGGATTGAAGAGGACATGGAGTATGGTGGTCCAGACACACCCCCGACGGCACAGACCAGGTCCAGAAGCTCAATTGGCGGATAATTTAACTTGCTCTGCTCCACTTCAAGGAGGATTCTATTTAAACATGGTTGATGTGGGGTTCCCCGCGTGTATGGATTTGCGCTACTGCCGGCACTTGGATGTCGATCGGCATCTGGGAGTTCGGTGGAATATTGTTGAACGACATTACATACCGAATGGAATCTTCAAGAGCCGATGGGGACGGGTAGTGTCGAGGCAAATGGATATAAAAAGGGGTATTCGAGACGCAGGCTGTCATATTCTGGCGTAGTTTGAAAGACGTGCATGTTGATTCTGGTAGACAATCGATATCCAAAAACAAAAAAAAAAAAAAGCAATTCAAAAGATTTTCGAAAATGGTCCCCGCCACCTCCCTCCTCCTAGCAGCGCTCGCTGCGCTGCCCGCCGCTCAAGCGCAGGATTGTTCACCGCTGCATTATATCTTCGGTATGTCTCCGCCGCACAATGCTCCACATGAAAGCTCCCCTACTCACGACCCCTCCTCTTCGACCAACAGCGCGGGCAACCACCGAACCCCCAACCAACGTCGAGAACGCAAGCCCCGAGGAGTTCGAGGAGGCAGCCGACAAATTCTGGTCCAAGGGCTACGGCGCAGCCGGCCACTCCATCTTCACCAACATCACCGCTCTCGTCCCAGATGCCACCGGGTACCCCGTGCACTATCCTGTACGTCCCAAGCCAAACCAGCTCCGGGTCAAAGTACCACATGTATACCGCATTGGAGATTGCGCTAATGGATGATCGTGCCATATGCAGGCCAGCTTCGGCACCTCCAGCCCGCGAGCAGGACAAAAGGACTTGCTCGACCACATCACCGCCATGTCCCAACAATGTCCGGATCAGAAGTACGTGCTTGGAGGACACTCTCAGGGCGGGGTGGTGACTGTGAACACCATCCCGGAGATCCCAGCGGAGATTCTCTCGCGCGTCATTGCCGTCACGATGGTCGGGAGCCCCGATTGTCCCTCGGAGGTTGACGATCGGTGCAGGTCGTATTGTAATAAAGGAGATTTTGTAAGTTCCCTCCACAGTCGCCTACCTCTTATACTCGCCTCCCCTGGGGGTTTGTAACTAACTCCCTTCCAGATCTGCGACGGCGGCTTAGGCGGAATCGGAGGTATCGGTGGTGGCATTGGTGGCATTGGCGGCGGACTGGGCGGTCTCTTCGGACGCCGTAGCCTTGGGGCAAAGCTCAAGAATGCCGGGATGCTAAAGATGCGCCAGGCTCCGGACTGCAGTGGGCCGGAGCCGGAGGAGAAGGGTCATGAGGCTGGAGGCGGGTTGAGTGCTCATCTTGCGTATAATGAGGATGGATTTTATATCTATGCCGCTGCTTGCTACGTGCAGAAGCAATACCAGGCTAGTGGTGCAGTATAAGAAGGACTTCAAGCTGCTTGTTGTCTTTTGATGTTGGAAGGTTGGATGTGGGGTTTGGTATGGTAAGCGGCCTGGAGCCGTGGATGGGAAGGTGATTGATATTCCCAGTTTGATTTTCTTTCTTTCTGAGTACGCGAGATAGGAATGCTTTGATATGGATCTTCACATACTGCAGGGTGAGCTGGTATGAGAATCGAACTAGACCAAAAAGGAAATCCATAGAGGCCAGTGGCACTATGTTTCATATACCACCCCCCCTCCCCTGCGAAATTGACATGAAGGGGTGATTTCTAGATGATTTCAAGTGTCTAACCACTAGTCATCTGCGTGGATATGAATGTGGTGTAGAATGCCGAAAATCATGTGCTAGAGGAGATGATGTTCTAGCCCTAGCTGCCCTCAGGGCCTTGTGAATAATGAGATTTTCCAATATCAGTAATTGAACACATGCCATGAAGTGAGGCAGGTATGTAGGTAGAAGCAATCCCAACTAGGGATTTTCCCGGGCTCATAGCCGTGAGAAGCCAACTAGACCAAAAAAAGATCAATCCTTAGAGGCCAGCAGCTCTAAGTTTCATAGCTGGACACCACCGCCGAAAAGAACCTGAGCGTACTCCGTACACGCATCTCTCTCTCCGTCTTTCAAATAGATTGTTACACCTTCAAACAGTTCATTGAGGCGCAGGGCCGTCCTGAGGATTTGTCCTGCGGGGTAGAATGTACCGGACATACCTTCGTCCACAGATCCATACAAACGTCTAGATGCATTCGATGCATGTATCAGTCCGAATTGGCGTTGGCATCCCTTTCATTTTCTCTCTCTCTCTCACACACGTTCCATTCCTGGATGCGATTGATCGGCAGTAATGGTTCAAACAAAAAGGGTGAAAAATGTAAAAAATCAATAACATTGTGATTGTGATTAGGCTGAAACAAAATTGTTGTGCGCATGTAACCCGTTGGGTTGGATAGACCATGGGATGAGTTGCCGTGCCGTCCCAACATCGTTTGTATGGGGTACAGTGCGTTGGCAGCGCGGTACATCCCAAACATGAATATGCATTGTGCTGCATGTATAATGTACTGTTGGACGGCAGGGTCCAACTACACGCCCCTGGTGCGGTCGATCCCAGATACTCGTATCTTCAACTGCAGAACTTGAAGGGTAGAGGTATTTTGCCCGGAAAACGTCGCCGATATTTAAATATGCCGTGGATATTCCCCGTCATTAGGCCCCTGTGTAATAATAGGGGTATTATCGGCACGATCGGTGGTATATCAGATCGATGCTATGATATCACAAGCAGGCGGCAGAATTGACACGGTCTCCTCCGCATCCGCCTGTTTGCTGGTAACGCATTTCCCCGCCAACACCCTCCGCAGTCTGCAAACGGAGCAGAGCGTATTCGCGACAAAGCATGAAACGGATAGGGAGAGGAGATAGAAATCTGTACAACCTCAGTCTGATTTTTGATAGAGCCAAGCGAATCGTTGAGTTGGTTACGTCAGAGTCATATGCTCGTCACGTGCACATGAGCCAATAGGAAGCGGGCGTCTGCTGACTCAGCAATTCCAGCCTCAATTATCCGGCTAGTCAGGGTGCCGGCTTAACTTGCCCGATGCGGCAAGACGGCGACTCCCTCACTGTAACCCCAAAGAGGCAATCCGGACCTCCATCCATCCATCCACCTCTCCTTATCTCCTCGTCGGCTTCAACCTCACCTCGTCGCCATCGCATCCTGTCGTCGACGCCAGTGGCTCTCCTCTGACGACTGCTGTGCTGTACGCGCTGTGTGGGCACTGGACTGCATGTTTCGGTGTGGACTAAAACGCCAACAGCCCCCAAACTCAGCTTCCCTGCTTCCCTGCTTCCCTGCTCCGCCTTGCCAATGAGCTACGGCCGATGCACCAGGAGCTAGCCGCGGGCGCTTTGTTTCTCCTTTGTGCCCGTCGACCACCTCATCCCCTCCCTGCAACCACGCCGCCGCGGGGAACATTCTGCCAACCCGCATCATTGTCCGCCCTGCTTGCTCCGTTTGCTGTCTCCAATGTCGCTCCCAGTGGCTGAGCCTGCCCACGGATCTTGAGTCCACTCCCGTTGTTTGCTTTGTTCTGCGACGATCCCTCGATCCAGACTTGGCTGTCCTGCGCTGCTGACGGCTGACGCCTTCATCGATTCCGTGCCAATATGGCCGAGTAAGTTTCCCTCACCTTGTGCTTCTTCTTTTATAGAGAGGCCTGCCAGCCGCAAGCCTCTGGAGTTTCGCTTGGTGCTCTTTCGCCAGAGTCCCCGTCTGTTACACCACTAACAAATGGGGATCAGATTAATCTCCATCCATGGATGGGGCTACCCAACCCTCCGTGCGGTCTCCGCGTCATCCGATCCTGTCCAAAAACTACGCCCGAATTCGTCTGATTCTCGATCTGTCTCGCCAAATAAACGCATCCTCAAGGCCAAGTCAACCAATGCCCTCTCCGATATGGCGGCCGGTTCGGGCCGCGTCAATGTCCCTCCCTCTGTCCTCGAAGGCCCCTCGGAGAACTCTCTCTCCACGCTGCGGGATCCCCGCGTCGCCAGTACCTCAGACCTATCCAGTACTGCCTCATCCCCTCACCACCCCGACCTGAGTAATGAAGTTGCCACCCTCAGCGACAAACTCATACAAGCGATAAATAACCAGACGATATTGGACGACACCTTAGCTGCCACACGTCAGGAGCTGGAAGCATCGCGGAATCGTGTGCAGCAACTTGAAAAAGCAAACACTCAACATGAGGCTGATGTCGCCAATGGTGTCTTGGTTAGAAAGGCGGATGTGGACGGGGAGATTTCAAAGCTGAAAGACGAGGCAGCAGAACAGCGAGCCCAACGTGCAGCTATAGAAAAGCAGAAAAAGACCATCGAACTAGAACTCGAGAACCTAACGGCGGCATTGTTCGAGGAAGCTAATAAGGTAATTCCAATGCCCACTGTGTATGCTACTTATTGGTCGACTTTCTCTAACGTTGGTCTTGTAGATGGTGGCCGCAGCGCAGAAGCAACGAGATTCCGTCGAAAAACGAAATGAACAGCTTCGCGCCCAACTCAAAGACACAGAAATGCTCCTTGCCTCCCAGCAGGAACAGCTGACTGAGTTGAAGTCTGTCATGCAACAAATGAACAGCGATCACGAAGAGCTTCTAAGCCGCACCGATGCTTCTACTGCGCCTCCATCGCCAGCCGCAGTAAATCAGTCTGCTAATAATATCAATCGGCTTTTGGAGGCAATGAATCTATCCCCTGTCACCCCCGGGTCCGGCGACATCTCCCCGGCTCCCTCCACGAGCTTTTCGCATCTGATAAAGTCGGTCTCTCGAACCGACATTCAAGCCTATGAGGATTTTCATTCGATGCTGCAACAATCCAAGACATCTAAGCCTTCGAGTAGAGTTCCTAGTGGATCTTACGGCGGCCTGAATGTGATGAGTCTCGGCGGTATAACAGGTAACAGAGAATCGCAACACAACCATTCCCATTCTAATGGATCTGGATGGTCGATAACGGGACTTCCCGGGTCGCCTGGCAGCAATGCATCACCTCGCGAACCTCATGTTGTGTTGAAAGAAACTCGATTCTATAAACGAGCCCTGACGGAGGATATTGAACCAACTCTCAGACTTGACGCTGCTCCTGGAATCTCATGGTTAACTCGTCGGACGGTTTTAAGCAGTATATGTGACGGAAACTTGATCGTGGAGCCTATGTCGGAGATGGTTGTAAAGTTCGCCCCCCCGTGCGCACTTTGCGGAGAAAGCAGAAAGGGCGAGGAGAATATTCGAACTCATCGTTTTCGGACCTCTGATAATGAGAATGCCCAGCGGTACCCTTTGTGTATGATTTGTCTGGAAAAAGTGAAATCCTGCTGCGACTTCGTTGGATATCTAAAACTTATAGTCGATGGCCAAATTCAAATTTCAGACGAGGAGGATGAGAAGGAATCATGGCAGGAAACGATCCGCTTACGTGAACGGATGTTTTGGTCTCGAATCGGCGGAGGAGTTGTACCAACATTCATCCAAAAAGAGCAATCGATCCGAAGCCCTGATTCACCATGTCGGAAATGCGAGGAGGATCCTAAAGCCGCCGATGATCCCTTTGTGACTGACCTGAAAGAAGTTCCAAATGGTATATCTGTGACAGAGCCTAGCGATGAGCCACAAACTCAGGGACCGGAGGGCAAGACAAGGAAGGAATCTGAGGCGGTGGTTGAAGTGAACCCGACGACAGACTTGCCTGGTGGCGCCGAGAACCAACCCCCCAGCACTACAACGGAGCCGCTAGATGAATCTGCGGATACGAAAACCCTCGCACCGAACGAATCGGACGCAGTACGACCGGTAACACCAGGAAGTGGCGTTGGTTCGGACTCGAAACTAAAAGTTACCATCCCCCAAACACCGGAACTATGATAATACAGACGTTTTCTCTGTCAGGAAAACATTTATCGACGGGCCCGCTGGATCGTGACCTCGGATTATATTCATCGCCTATACCCATTTTATTCTGGCCATTATATCGGATTCCGTCTGGATATCACGAAACGATTTACTGGCCCTTGTTCCATTCTTCCCGCGCAGTGCGTTTGTAATATTATTTGCACATTAAACGATAGATCCTGCTACGTTCTTCATTTTTCTTGTCCTTTCCTAGTGCATAGGGAGGTCAACTTCAAAACCAAATCGCATCAAGCCGACCCTAAGGGGGAGCTTTTGGCAAACCCCGATGCCTTTCACGTCCTGGAATGCTTTGGGCATCTTATGAGATCTTATTGATCGGCCGTCGCCCTCCTATCGAATTCATCGACATCATTTATCCGACGGATTCTCCACCATCCCCTTTTTTTCCTTTTCGAAGGCGCGGTCCCAACATTATATTTGTTTCATTCTATCAAAAAAGCAGATGCCGAGTTTTTATACACCATTTCCACAAAATTACGGACCACTTATGCTCAGACGCCATCATTTCCTTGATATTCTACGTCCAACATAATATCGCTCACTAACTGCCAACGCCTATTTCCTTGCGTTTTATTTCCTTGGCCCCCGAATAACTCGACACGATTATCACGCTTTCTCCCCTGCTTACACTGTTCCAATGTCAAACGCCTCGGTATTTCGCCATCCAACCCATCTCCCAGTCTCCATTTACACCGCCCGACTCCTCTGTTCCCATCTCCTTACGTCCACGGCAAAAATATACGGCGGAACACTGTGTGGCTGTGGCCGCTTCCTATCTCCTTGATTCTCACATGATAGCGTATCCTTGTCGCGCCCTCTTCTACTCCTTTTTTTAATTCTATAATATCTAACTTTATATACGTATTGCTAATTATCCTCTTTTGCGTTTCTTTGCCAAGGCGTTATTACATGCTTCCCATTGGGCTTTTCCTCCTGCTTATGTTGATTCAGCTGTTCTTGCACCCTCGGAAGTTTTCATTTGCTTGTCCTTTTTTCGTCTTATTTCGTTTATTCGGTTGGTGGGTTTATCGGCCGCCGGCCTTTATAGAGGGATGGATAGAAGGTCGAGAGCATGGTTCTCCGCACGGGTAGGGAGGGGAGGAGAGAAAATTGGCTGGGATTAAGATCACTTATGAAATATATAACAAATTTCTTCCGGTATAAGTTTGTGCTTTGTAGATTGTATGATTCATGCGGATCCAATCGGTTTTTGGAGCGGCAAGCCTCCTGAATCGTATCCCATTGCATAAGCGAGGCATAATAGCTAGATCGAAATAGGAAAGCCATCATGGGAAATGAATGAATCCATCTATCTGAGTGACGAATAGCATACGAATGGACAACCAGCCAGCCAGCCCGTAAAAAGGGAACAAATATCCCTTCCTCCCTTCTCCGTTCTTCCCGGAGAAAAAATATAGGTAGATAGATATCCATGACCCCTCACTGTCCCCTACCCCCTTCCCCCTACTTATCCAAAAATTGCCCAACCCCCAACCCAACAACACAACATAACATAACACGCTACTCACTCCCCCTTCTCCTCTGCAATCCCCAACAACCCCCTCACCCTCCCAACCTCCCTCTCCACCGCGCGCATTTCACTAACCACGCCCGCTAGCGCGGGGATGGGCCCGTCCACTGCTCTGGTGAATGATTGCTGGGCGCTGCGGAGGGGTGCGGGGGTTAGGATTCCGAACCAGGTTAGGGGGTTGCGGGGTTTGGGTGGGGTGGTGGAGGTGGAGGTGGAGGAGGTGTCTGGGGGGGAGGGGGAGGGGGATGATGACGAGGGGGATGGGGAGGGTGATTGGGATGAGCGGGGGGAAGGTGTGGTGTCTTCCGTTTCTTCTTCGGTGGGTGTGGGTTTTGGGGTAGCTGGTGCGGGTGTGGGCGTTGGTTCGGGTGCGGGGGGAGGAATTGTAGTGAACGAGGGAGATGCCATTGTCGACGGAGAACTCTGATGAGCGGGTGGTAGAGGTGGGGGTGGTGTGATGGAGCTGTGTAAACGGGATAGATTAGAGATGGTGTATATTTTATATTCTCGTGCTTTGTTTATCCTTTAGGGGCGTTCGAATGTAGGACTCTTGGGGAGTAATTGGGAGGGAGAGATTCAACGGACATTTTCCTCATAGCTTTCATCCGCTCGTCGTAGTAGTCTGCGCCATATCGACGGCCGGGCGGGCATGAGTTGTTTGCGCGGGCGAGTGAGAAGAAACCCTATATCGAATTCGTTGAGGTATTAGTATATATCAACATCCCATGAGTGCGAGAGGGAGGTATGCCATACGGAGGAAAAGTGCCGCCCAATGTCCTCCTGTAGCCGCTGCTGCTCATCCAATAGGCTGAGATACCGTTCTAGAAGAGTATCCAGGTCCTGTGAGAGCTCTGTGTATGCCTTTTTGTCTGCGGGAGAAAGCTCCTTGGGAGGGGTTGCTGGAGCTGGTGTCGGGGACTGCGCCATGTCTGTTATGGTCTGGGGGCAATCGAGGAGCAGACGACGAGTAACGAGAGAATGAATGGAAAAGCAAACGCACAGCTGTATACAATTACAGTTGGTGAAGTTGAAGTTGAAGTTGGAGTCGGGGATAAGCAAACAAAGATTCGGGGTTTGAAATCGGACCGAGCGGGTTAGCGTCATCCGGCAGCTCTTGGGGAATTTCGAGATCGAAACCCGCAATCATATTTCTTGCCACGGAGAACAGACAAACGCCCTTCAACACCCCTAGCAGCCGGATTCTGTTGCGTATTGCTGGCTTGTTGTCGCCGCATCTACCTATCCCAACCGGACTTCGGTGGTTGATTCTTCGCCGCATAGCCCTGAACCTCAGGCGCCAGAAAAAACCCATCCCCCCTCCATTCGACGCTGCTCGACGACCAGATATCTATCGGCCTGCCCCATGTTCCATCGTTCCTATTGCTGCTTCTATCGATACTCTGTGCAATAGCGATCAACGTTGCCGGCCGCTTCTTTATAACCCCAAGACAATCCAAAGCGGAGAGGCTTCTTGACCTCCCATCGCGCCAGGCGGAACACATATACCACGCCCATACACAGAGATAGGTGGTTTACGGTTCCGTTCTTCTTGATTACGGCAAGGCGACACCCTTTGCCGTCCATCTTTGAACTCGCAGCCATGTCGGTTGCCACTCAGGCCAACTCTGCCTTCCAGGCCCGGTCGCTGGTATGGCTCCCAGGGTTTCTACGTCCCTATATATATCATCCTCCTTTACCTTGCCTAGCTCTAGCTTTTCACTCGTTTGTATGATAGAGCACATGCTTACCATTTGTCCCCGTATTAGTTCCGGTCCCTTCTTCGGCAATCCCGGCAATTCGCCGCATACAACTTTCGAGAATATGCACGGAGACGGACGAGAGATGCGTTCCGGGAACACCAGCATGAGACAGAGGAGCGGAAGATACAAGAGTTGATGCAGAAGGGACTGCAGGATTTGCGCATGATGAAGGTTGGTATCTGCTATACAATTCAGGCTACCTGGTCGAATCCTGAACAGCTGCCTGCACTTCTAGTAGTGGGATGATTGCTAATGTTCTCTTCCCGCCGCAACAGAGACAAACCGTTATAAGCCAATTTTACCAGCTGGACAGATTGGTTGTGGAAGGCCAGGAGACCGTACGCTCCACCCCTCTCTTCGGGGCCGGCGGAGGCGAAGTGGTGGCTAACCCTGCTATCTAGGGCAAGGAGACCGGAAAGGAGGGCAGTCTTATGCGCCAGAAGGATACTGGGTAAGTGCATATTCGGTCTCTGCTGTCCAGATTCCTCAAACTAACGGCTCCAGTTGGGATTGATCGATGACCAGTGGCTTCTTCGACGGGAGAGGGGAGGTGCTTTGATTCTGGATGCTCTGGGGTTTGCCCTGGGCGTTCAAAGCTATATGATTTGCGGCCATTGCTACGGCCATGGCACTCTCTCCCGCTCTGTGTAAACATACTAGAAACTTATCTCGCGTTACTTGTTACTTGTTATTCGTCTGCGTTCTTATTCTTATACACCAGCCGCAATCGCAAGTGGAATACCCATTAAATCAACACTTCTCTCTTGATTATCAAGCTACACCCCCAGAGGAACCAAGATAACTACGCAGAGATAATCAATATTCCATCTAGAAATCATCGTTATCAAAATCCCCCCGATATTGCCTCGTCTAAAGTATTTTTAGCCCATAGTCACGTGACCCAACCTCCATCTCGCGCCGTGATTGATCGCAACGAGAGAACAATTTCACCACAACAAGACATGCGCCAACACGTCTCTGGACGACATTGATCAACTGCGGGCCAGAAGAATAACACGCTCTCTATCCAATCCCGCCAATCTAGCGATTTATTCCCTCGACGCGGGGTTTGGCTCCACCCAACCTCCATTGTCGCTGGCCTCGCAATGGCTCCTGTATGTCTCTCCGCCCTCCCAATAATCAACACCTTGGATCAGGTCTATATTGGCCGCTTTATGGGTCGTATACCAGATTAACCCTACGCGTGGACAAAAACTCTGCCATCCCGCTTCCTCTTCAGCAATCCAGCCCCTTGCTAACCAAAATGACATTCCAGTTCCGCTCCTCTCGCTCATCACGCTCCCAAACACTCGCCGAAAACCCCCCCAGTCGCACGCGCTCAGGACAAGTCGAACACGATGTCTTTGAAGGCTTGCCCGTCCGCCGTTGGGCCCGCCAACCCATCGTCATTTCCCAGAACCCCAAGAACGACGAACCAGACGGGAGGCTGGGAGGGCCGAACGCGCTGCCGGAATTACCGATGCCCAAGGATAGCCATCTGCTGACGCCAATGAGCCGGGCTTTACTGCGCGCGGCTAGAGCCGGATGCAAATATATTCGACCGGCGCCAAACGATGCTGACGATGATGATAAAGAGGTCAAGGAGGTTGATGAGGCTACGACTGCTGCGCCTTCATTTGAGCGTACATTCACTGCGGGGAAGTGGACGGTGATACCGCGACACATGGAGCCCCCTGAGGTGGAATTTCTTGCGGAGAGGAGGCCTGGGTTACCCTCGTTATATGGCTCCGCTGCATTGAATGGGACGGTTGATGGAGGTGCTCCGGTTGTCCCCAAGCCTCCGCCAATGCGGAAAACAAAATTCAAGAAGGTGGATCCAACGACCGGGAATATCTCGATTTATGCAGCTTTGGTGCCTGAAGGTCATACGGTGGAGGGAGAGATAGCGGAGGACGTTCCTGTTGTTGCAGAGGCGCCCGATGTAACGGTTGTTGCGGCTTCGCCGGCACCTGGAACGGTCGTTGAAGGTGTGGGGGTTGTGGATAAAGAAGGCGTTGTTGTTGCAGGGACTGATCAGAGTATGGTTGCGCCAATAAAGAAGAGATATCCTCCTCCCAAGAGAAAGGCAAAGGGTGTTGGGAAGGGGAGGCGGAAGAAGGTGATGTTTGCCCCTGGCGAGGGCGAAGTTGCACCCATTACGCCCGGTGCTCCTGGCGCTATGGATGGTGCTGACGATGTGACTATGTCTGGTATGGGGCAGAATGGAAACTCCGGTGCTACGACGCCAGGGCATGAGGAAGATGAGGAGGAGGATGATGAGAATGAGGGCGAGGAAAGCGACGAGGGAGAGGAATCGGCCCCTGAGTCTAAATCTCCCGGTGTGGCTATCAAGAGTGAGGCTGAGAATGGCAATACTCCGGCACCTGCTGAACCAGTGCAGCCAAAAGCAGAACCTCAAGAACCTTCGACGCTCCCTCAACCTCAGCAACAGGCTGATGCTAAAGTCCCAGCAAGGGACATGTCCAGCTCACCAGATCTACCCCTTGCAGCGGCTTCGAGTAATAGGAATTCGAAGCCGTCCAGCGAGGAACTGCCTACACAACCACAGTCCCAATCACCTACTGCACCGCCACAGAGCGCGTCCCCGATTCCGACGCTGCCTCTTGCTGAACCCACAGCTCCCGAGACGGACAAGGAACCCAGCATCAATGACCAACAACCTCAACCCTCCGAAGCTCCTACTACAGAAGCAAACGCCAGAGACCCCTCGCCCAAGAATATCCAAGACCAAAACAATTTTACAGAACCGCCAAAGAAATCCGCAAGCCCTACCACCGGTGCTTTTCCTACCCAGCCAACCGAACAACCTCAACGGTCCCCGTCTCACGAAAACCCGGACTCAAAACTGACAGACCAACCCGAGACTATAGTTCACTTTGAAGACGGCGAAGTTGACCTGCTCGGTAGCCTTGAAGCCAGTTTAGATGGGCCTGTCAAGTCTAGAATATCTCCAGATCAAGCCACTTCAGTCGATAAGGATCAAGAGGTTGAGGCACCCAAGGCAGATGATACCCATGAGGCTAAAGATGAAGGAAACGCCGGTCCCGATGAGAAGAACGATGTCGAGATGGCCGGATAGCCGGTTCCACTTTGTCTACACATGTTCAGATTTTGCCAATTTTCGTCAATATTCCTTGATTTTCGCCTCTTGGGTTCAGTGTCTGTCTGTCTGTTTGTCTGTATTGTATATATTAGCCCTTCGGTCAATCTGGTGTATATAACAAATAAATGATCTTGTTTTGGAGTTCTGGGGGGGAGCGGGGGCGCGAGGATTTTTTATATATTCTTGTTGGATAGGAAGGGCAATAAGGGATGGGTTGGTCTTTTTTGTGTGTTTATTTCCTTCCGACTTTTTGATTCCTTTCATGTACTTCAGAGCATCATTTTTTTTTCGTTTATCATTGAGACTATCCGTACTACCCCGACATCTGCGTCTTTTTTAATAGCTTTTTATGTTGAAATGTCTTACCACAGCTGCCCTCTGCAACCGTCCGTCATATCCATTTGCAGTTTGCCATCGTCATGCGACTTAACCCTCAGATGAGTGGATTATCATCTTCTGATGATTACTATATTTCATACATGGGCTAATGTGGATTACAGGCTTCAGAAATGGAAAACAAAATGACAGACAGACAGGCTTGCAATGCGGCAATAAAGGAGGCATTTCTTGAGAGAAAAAGAAAACGAAAAAAAAAAAAAAAATTCAGGATGCGCTTTACCAGGATGCTGCAATTGTATACCGGAACGCCTTGAAAAAAACCCAACCAAAACGAAACCCCTTTCCTGTCCATTCCGTCCCGTTCCGTCCCTTGCTCCGGCTGTATTTTACTTGACTCAGCTCAAGCGAATGTTCATCGAGCCATCAGCAGATGGAGATGGAGCCGGAGCCGTCGACGAAGACGACGATTGCGGAACTCCAATCGCCCACTCCCCCACAGCCCCCCCTATCTTCCCCCCCGCCCCCGCCCCCGCCGGAGCCACAATCCCGCCCCCACCAATCCTCCCCCCCATCGCCACCGCCTTCCCGCTCACAACCTCCTCCCTCGTCACCCCCATCATATCACCGGGCAACCCCATCGACGCCAAAAACCCGACCGTCCTCGTCCACTCGCTCTCCCTCCTCGCCCGGCTCCAACTCAGCTCGTCACCCATCACATCAATCAAGCCCGGCAATGCCCGCAGCGCCGCGTAGGTGTCTAGGAACGCCAGCCGCGTGCGCCGGGCGAGAATGTCTTCGGCTGTCACGGCGTATTCGTTTTTGATGGCGTAGGTGATTTCGGAGAGGAGGTAGGGGTAGGAGGGGGAGAGGCGGGGGTGGGGTTGGGGTTGGGGTTGGGATGAGGAAGAGGATGTTGTGGATGTTGTGGATGTGGATAGGGAGGCAACCTCCCATGCGCGGTCACCGTATGAGTTTGCGAGGTGCTGCGCCACGTCCGCGTCTAGGTTGAAGGTCTTGATTAGGTCGATGTAGAGGGATTTGTAGTACCCGTGGGCGCCGAGGACGGGGACGTTGCGCGTCTGGCAGGATCCGTCGAAGGGGGAGGCGGGCGCGGAGGCCTCCTCGTTGATGCTGCTAGTGCCGCTGATATCAGGGAGTTGGCGGAGGCCCTGAGGTTTGAGGTTGAAGGCCGTGATGGCCTGGTTTACGGCGTCCTCGGCCATCTCACGATATGTAGTCCACTTGCCGCCGGCGCAGGTGAGCAGGCCCGATTTCGAGACGGTGACCAGGTGGCTACGGACGAGGGACTCGGTGTTTTTGGAACTCGGGTCGTAGACCAGCGGCCGGATACCGGACCATGCCGCTAGGATATCAGACGGTTTGAGGTCGACTTCTGGCGCCATTTGGCCCCGGAGCTCGTTCAGGATCCATTCGATGTCCTTGTCGCCTGGGATCGGGGCCTTTTCCACCTTGCATGGGTTATCTGTCGTGCCAGCGATTAGATTGCCCTCCCATGGGAGGAGGAAAATCACCCGTCCATCGGATGAGGGGTCGATCAGGCCGATGTTCTTGGGTCCCAGCCATCCGGGCAGCACGATGTGGACGCCGTTGCTGGGAGCGACGATGTCCTTTTGCGTTGGATCGTCCATCTTCTGAATCGCATCCGAGAATGGGCCGGTTGCGTTGATCACCCCCTTCGCGCGGATGCTGAACCCCTGACTCTCCTTCTCATCCTCACCAACCGTATCCCGCACCGTCGCACCGCAAATCCTGCCCTCGCCATCCTTCTCCAACCCCGTAACCTCCAAATGATTCACGACCGTAGCCCCATACAACGCCGCCGTCACCGCCAACGAAACATTCATTCTCGAATCATTATGCTGGCCATCATAATACACCAACGCGCCCACCATGCCCTCCGAATTCAGCGTCGGAAAGGCCCCCAAGGCCCTATTCTTCGTCATAAAATACGACCCCTCCGGCGACCCCTGCCTACCCGCCAACACATCATACAACTTCGTCCCAACCCACAGATACGGCGCCTCCCACCAGGTCCGAACGGGCAGCAGGATAGGCAACCACGACGACAAATGCGGCGCGATGTCGAGGAAATACTTGCGCTCGTACAGCGCCTCGCGCACGAGCTTGTACTGGCTATAGTCCAGGTTCAGAATTGCCTTTTCGAGATAGCGCACGCCGCCGTGCACGAGTTTTGTGCTCTTGCTGCTCGTGCCGCTGCTGAAGTCGTCGCGCTCGACCATGGCCACCTTTAGGCCGCGCGTGACGGCGTCGAGCGCGATGCCGGCGCCCGTGGCGCCCGCGCCGATGATGAGGAGGTCGTAGACTTCTTCATCGTCCTTCTTTGCTCCGCTGCTGCTGCTGCTGTTCCGGCGTAGATCGGCGATTTGCTCTTCGCGCGATTTCACGCGCGGGAAGCGGGGCGGGATGTCCCTTGGTAATAGTGATTTGGGTCGATTTGAGCTTGGGCTGCTTGTGAAGAAGGCGACGCCTCCTGTGGCGGCGAAGGCGGAGGCGTAGGCCAGGGGCCTGAGGAGCTTGAGTGCTGTGAAGCGGGAGGCCATGGGAGGGAGGGTGTGTGTTCCAATTGATTGGGGGCTAGGGTAGTTGGGGTTATTATAAGGTTAGCTTAGCCCTCTGTGGCTGTGGCTTTGAGATCCGCGGATAAATGCTAGTTAGGTTGGTGTTGGTGTTTGGAAGGGGTTATGTTTGTTATGTATCAGGGGGAGGGGAGGGGGGTGTAATAAAGAAATGATAATGTGTGTTTGCAGCCGTGGGGGAAATGCGGAGAGGGAAATCTATCTCTATTTATCTATGAGGAATGGAAAGAATGAAACAGACGGGGGGATGTCTGGGTATGTATGTAAATGTGTCTGAAATGGAGAGAAATGTGTGTGATGAGAGGGAGTGAAAAAAGGAAATGAAATATCCGGGAGGCACGGCTCTACTAATAAGCACAAAGGACCGCGCAACGTGATAGATCAGAAGGACAAGAAAAAACGAATTAAATTAAATGCAGAGGGCAAGGGCTCCGCAAAAATATGGTCCCATGGCCCATAAAGAAAACAAAGGGGAGAAAAAGAACAATATATCGGAAAGCGACACAAAAGTTTGAGGTATGACTCGTCAGCAAAAGATGATTCTCTCCATAACGAACATGCAGTGAAAAAAGAGGACCTGGATAGGAGTTATTATTCTCCATAAAAACCCCGTCCGACCGATGATGATCCACTTATGAGAATCTGATAAGCAAACTTTTTTTTCTTCACTGCTGGCACAGCTGCGGCGCGTGGAGCGTCTGCGAACGGACAGCGGAGCAAACGGACATATAATTTTCCATCCATTCAAACGGCAAGAATATTTCAATTTCTTTAGTGGCTGGATATTAATAAGACGAGGCGCATTGTCGAGACCTCTCTCATAATCACAGCTAGGAATATATCTCGTTGATTCCTTCAGGAACGTCGTTGCAAATCTACAAAATTGAATGCGGCTCCACTTGGCCCGAGCACGTGGTGCCAAGGCTGCAGTTTCGTCCAGATCCGGTCTAGCGTGTATGCACCTCGGTGTTGGCACTCCGAGAGTCTGGTATTAGTCAGCATGTATTTCGCAGGGTGCTCGGGATTCTCGGCCGAGGAGCAGCGGATCCCGATGGAAGGTGTGGATCGGCCCAAGATGGCAGGTGGGGCGGGCAACGCCATATGACTTTAAATCTTTTTGTTTGGGATGCGGTTTCCTTGAATTATTATTTGGGGAGTCAGCCGAGCCAGAATGGGAGATGTATGGAGTAAGTTATATGGATTACGTTGGATGGCTGACTCATTCTCCTCATATCCCCCTCTTCTCACCCATCGCGGAGCACTAAGGCCGTGTTCAGTGCAGAGAGCTTACCTTACCACCTGAGAGGTGCAAAAGTGGATCGTAATCTCATACACACAAAGATAGTGTGTAAATAGTGTATATTTCAACTCCACATGGGAAGGCCTTCAGTGAAAAGATGCTACCCTTGGGCAGCATCTTTTCACTGAAGGCCTTCCCATGTGGAAATCAACTAATCTTACCTGATTTGGATGAAAATCTCCACTTTCTACACTATTAAACACTACTAAAGTTAAAATTGACAAAACATTGTCAGGAAGGGTTTAAATTACAAAAACTGCTCAAATCACTGAACACCCTGGCCTTCCTGACCATTCAAAAATGACAAGAGCCAGAAAGCTGCCCAGGGGATGTCAGCTAACCATGTTTTGTCAAAAATACAGGTTGCACTGAACACGGCCTAAGCCCTGGACTGTGGACACGGAATACCAACATACAGCCCGAAACACCAGCCCCCGTCAACTCTTGACTGTCGACTCCCTATGTAACGTCGGGGTACTCTCCTCCAGCGAATCGGCATGACGAACCCCCGTCGCAGGACACTACGCAGGCTAGGGCGACTTTCCCCGCAGACCTCCGCGCCAATCGCTCGGAGGCATGGAGAATTCAAAAGCAGAATACGCAACGCAATGCGAGTAGCTTCCAGCTGGCGATGTCAATCATGATATGGCTCAAGATTGAGTGTTTATCTATTGGGTATCCCCAATGGGGCATTTACCCCTCATAGAGACCTTGGACACGAAGGGACTAGATATTACAAAAGAACATCATCATCATCATCATCATCATCATCATCATCGATAACCGCGGTCTTCGGTACTTCACCAGAAGGGCTCTAATCCGATCAATTCAGCCCGGGATTGCTGGCTGATGCATTGTATAGAATGGATAGGAACCCTCCAATATATTATTGTTATGAGGCAGACAGCTTCACTTCATACTGCGCTCTGCAATCCATGAGAGAATATCTAGTTATCCCCGGAGTATATATACCTCCCCTTTGTCCCAGCCAAGCACCAATAGCATCTACTCGCCTCCTTGCTCCCCTCACCTCACTCAGCCGTCTATGGGTGGAGAAGAGGGCTGGAAGGGATGATGGGGTTACGTGTAGCGCAACATGGCATGGAAGAAACCCCTCATCATCCCACCATCTGCTCATCCATCCATCCCTGCTCACCCGAGGACGGTAATTGCTGATCAGGAATGATCTGCTGGGCTGATGATGAAATGACCAGCGGGACAAGAATTGATACGAATTATGCGATGGATGGATGGATGGGGATATGCATGTAGTGTTTGATCTCTGATGGGATTATTATTGTGGCTGATGTCTGGAGGTGAGATATAGATAGGTGTTTAGATGGATAGTCAGAGGTAGTTATGTACATATATGTGTCTGTCTATATCTGGCTTTGGTGGAAGGGGATGGGGAACAGAAGGGAAGAAGGAGTAGAAGAAACACAGTACCTGGACAAGATCCATGTAACCAGCCAAATACACCCCCTGCTTTCAAGGAATCTGTATTGCGATCGATTTCCTGCCTTCTTTCTGTCCTTGTGTAACTCCAACTTTTCCCGTGTCACCATTCCCCCGCAACCGACATGCCTCCTATGATCCATCGATGATGAAGGAAAGAGGACACCCCCCCGGTTTTTGGTAAAATACCCTCGCCAACAGTGTGTAAATAGAATCGATTCGAATTCGATTCGGATAGTGCCGAATCAATTC